>CAJVQA010000369.1:0-35695 GCA_910591915.1 Cetraspora pellucida
GTAGTTCATTGAATCACAATACTGATAAGTGATTAATAAAAGTCAAAAGACCAAAGAGATCACCTTAATACCAAAAATAAATAAATAAATAAATAAATCTATCTTAATAAATTTTAATCTGAATTAATAATTCTACTATTATTAGAATTATAAAAATCAGCTTTACAACTTTGCTTAAAAATCTAAAAACAGTTAAATTAGTAAAAATATTTTTGAATACCAAAATAAAAAAAGAAAACAGGTATTTCCACACTCGATTTTAGTATTTCTACACTCTTGTAAATAGCCAATTAAATTATATGAAATTAGATATATTATATCATGTGATTTAATTAAAATTTTAGATAATGCATCTCAAAATTGGTAATTCTAACCAATCAGATTTTTTATCAGATATAGAATATAATAAAAAAACTTCGTATAAAATCAAACCAAAGAAAATTGCATTATAGTTAAGGTTAGGGTTAAAGCAATATAGCACTTATTAGTAAAAATTCATAAAGAACACTTTTAATTAGACTGCAGAAAACAATTTTCTAATTATAATTCAGAGCTATTCTTATTTTTTTTGTAAAAAAAGTGATTCGATTTTTACATTGCATCTGGTCTAGAAATTCATGTTGAAATTACAAGAATGTACCAATTTTTGTAAGTATGCTAAAGAGTTTGGCTCAAGTAGAATCAGAAGTTATGTAATATAACACTGGTATTATATTTTAGCCTTGCTATAACTATAATACTATTAGTTAACAGATAACAAATTAGTGTGCAATGATTACAGTTTTTAATTATATTAACATAAACTTGTATAATGTAGGAATTTATGAAATTGTTTTAATATTTTGGTAGAATTAGATAACTAAATTGAATATAACATTCAAACTTAAAGGCTTAAACATTTAAAATATAAATACTAAATTTGTATAAGAATAAAACATATTCAAAAGTGGCAAAGATATTGTATATTCATTAAAACATTTAGTATACATAAGTCAATATCTAAAAATGAGTGACTTTGGAAAACCAGATTTTGAACTTTAGACTTATAAGTTAATAGTCTCAATTTTGAAAATCTGAATAATTGAATCTAGAGACTAGAACTGCCTAATTATTTAATCATTTAATTGTATTATCTATTTACTTTAGCTGGTATTAGAGAAATATTGGACATGAATAACAAAATTTGGTTCAGAATTATGAAAAAATTTTTATGTGATTAAATAGTTCTAATCTTTAGTTAAGTCTGGTAAGTCATAAATTTAAGAGTCAAGTCTGGTTTTCCTATTGCATCATAATTATAAATTACTCTTATTGTTAATATTAAAATATATGAATTTATCAACAAAATTATATAAGACCTCTTTGCGATAATTATTAAATGACAGATTTTGATTGATATAAAGAATAATATGTATTATGAAAACCATTATTCTATGATTATTATAACTCCTATGATATGATGTGGTGTTATTAAATCAGAGTTTATTTAATTTAAAATATGAAATGATTATATTTGTTGGTATATTTGAAATATAAAAGTAAAAAATTGTATTAGAAAAACTGTTATTTGCATATATTAAACAAATTTCACTGCTATAACAATTAAACCTACCAATATTAAATATAACTACAATGCAATGCCCTTTTGCTAGTCAGTTTTATAGTCATGATTCACTAATCAAATATGTACAAACATTTGGTACTTCAAATAGTTATGGCATATCTATTATAAGATCAAAACCAAATAAAATATATCTAGGTTGTAATAGAGCTAGACATTATAGAAATCGGTCAAACAATACAAATAAAATATATAAAAAACTCACAGGTTCTAGATTAATAAGCTGCCCTTTCTCTCTTCATGATACTAAAAAAGATAATATGTGGATTTTGTTTATTAATAATCTATATCATTGTTATGAACCATCACAAAATGCATCATCTCATTCATCCTTATGAAGACTAAATGAGCAGACACAGAAACAACTAAATAAAATAACAAAAGCTGGAGTCCATCTATGGGAGATACTGTCTTTACTTTGTCAAAATGATTCTTTAATTTCTATAACATCACAAGATGTATATAATATTTGTAAAAAACTTCGGCAAGAAAACTTGAAAGGTTATATACCTATTTAAGCACTTGTAGAAGAGCTTAACAAAAGTCAATTTGAATATAACTATCAGTGCAATGCTGATGGACATATAACGTATTTTTTTTTTGCTCATTATAAATCTATAGAATTGATGCATACTTATTCTTCTGTATTGTTAATAGATTGTATTTACAAAACTAATAAATTTAAGCTATCTCTTCTTAATATAGTGGGTGTAACTAGTTTTAATACTACGTTTTTTGTATGTTTTATTTTTATAAAAGATGAAAAAAGAGAGGATTATTTGTAGGCACTTACCCAAGTGTCTTGCTTATTTGATAACACTGAGCCATCTAAAGTTTTTGTAACAGATCGTAAATTAGCACTTATATATGCAATCCATGATATATTTTCAAACTCAAAGAATATTCTTTGTAGATGGCATATGGAAAAAAATATCTTGACTAAATGTAAGGATCATTTTTGTACTAATCAAGAATGGGAAGCATTTCTTTGTTGTTGGATAGAAATTGTAAAATCAAAGACTGAAGAAGAATTCTCTATTTGTTAGGCAGAATTGTATACAAAATATAACAAAAATTCACTAACTATTAGGTATATTCAAGAATCATGATTGTCATCAAAAGAAAGCTTTATTAGTATATGGGTTGATCATTATCTTCATTTGGGTAATACATTAACATCTCATATAGAAGATTTTTATTTAGTATTAAAAAAATACCTTCAAATTTTAACAGATAACTTAAATATAGTTCATGAAAAAATTTCACTATTATTAAAAAATCAACATCATGAAATCAAAGCAATGATTGCTAAAGATAAAACCCATATTGCATATGTCTAAAATATCCCTTTTTATAATAAGTTTATTACTAAAATTTTGGTATTTTCCTTAAGAAAAATACATGAACAATATCTTAAAGCTTTACAAACAACTTTTGCTAACCCACTTGAACCTTGCACTGATACTTTCATTGTATCAATAGGTCTTCCATGTGTACACATTATCTAAGAACATCTTAAAACAGACCAATTATTAAATTTTGATAATATTCATCATCACTGGTAGATCGAAGACAATCAACTATTCCTACGAAGATAAAATAGAATTAATGATCATTCATTATCACAATTAGTACAAGACTTTAATTAGTAATACAATACCTGGTTAGTTCTACAACAAATAGCAGCTCATCATAAGCTGTCTGAATTAATTAAAGAACCAATGCTTTTGTTAGATCCAATGGTACAACAACATACCAGAGGATGACCAGCTGGCTCATGGAACAAAGCTCAAACCTTTACCCAAAGAATTTCATTAGCTTTTGAATTAGAAAAGGCTAAGACAAGCAACAGAAGATGTGATGTATACAAAAAATTGATCACAATAGTAGAATGTGTTTTGATCGTAACATAAATGCAAATTAAAAGGGTCATAAGTAATAATTAATTGTGCAATACTAAAATATACATATGTGCTATATCATGCTTAAGTAATGAACTGCTAGATTCAGCTATAAAACAATATATACTTATCAATTTGTTAGCTTTAGTAATAATGACAATTATAAATTTTTTTAAGTCTTTTAAATGAAACTTGAAAAATTTGCATTAATAATTAACAAAATAGATGAAAAAAAGTATTGGTATAGAATAAAAGGTATAATACTTAAGCTTATTTATTATATTCTTAAAATAACAGACACAAACATATTATTTTGAGTATAACCAAGTGTCTTATTTCTAGATAAGTATAAATTTCTGATTTTGATTGTTATTATTGTATATTATAATCACTAAATTAACCAAAATTTAATTTTAATATAACTTTAAGTTTCATAAAAAAACCAATATCAAAAATAATAATTCACAAACTTACTTAATTTCACTTCATTATTTATCCAAAAAGCGATAAACCATATAACCAAGTTTCTTATTATTCATTTATTAAAAGATTAAGTTTCTGATCATCTTTTTTGACAATTTAACAACCTAATTACGAATAAATTTTAGATCTACTAAATGTCTTATTTTTTCAAAATACTGTAAGATTTGTAAAAATAAAGACATATGTATGTAAATGGGAAATAATACACACCTGTATAATATTTATTGATTTAATTTGCATAAATGTTTGTTTCTGTATAATACATGATAGATCAAATCTCTTTGTTGGTTTAATACAAACATAGCATGCTGTATTTTTTTGATCCAAAGCTTTAGAATGATTGTTTTCCACTTGAAATTTCCCAGAGATTTACTCCACAGCTATATATAACTGATTTTTTGTCATGTCTATATAATCAAGTTCATCTTAGAACTTCATAACGCTAGTAAAGTTATCGATCTTAATTCCCAGTAATTATTGATTTGTTAGATTTACTGATACATATTTATACTTACGTAATGTGCACGTGATTAAGGATGTGGAAATACCAAAATCGGGTGTGGAAATACCTGTTCCCTAAAAAAAATTATAATTGAAGTTATGTGACAAGTGATCTATGTGTGCTCTACCTTTAGTATTAAGATTAATTTTTTTAGGTTTATTTTACACAATAAATAATGCAATATTTTTTTCTTATTTAAGTTATTATAAACGATTTCATGTTTATTTTTTGTTGAAATTTGAATGTAATTTTATGTTTTCACAAGAACACCTATATAATAAATTTGGAAATTTTTTATGTTCTCACATAAGTGTAACCTAAAATTTTTGTGTTCTCAGAGAATATTGAGAACATTGAATTTCACACACTGCTCTCGAGCACTCATAATCATGAACACTAGTTTAATTATCCAGACTGTCACGTGGTAATACAGAACTCAGCCTTGTACTAGCCTTGTACACATTTTCGCCATATTGATTGCGCAAGTCAAACGATACCGTCCAAAACTAGAGATATCCTTATGTCAAGTAAATCCCGAACCTCCGACCCCAAAACGCTGAGTCACTATACATTTAGCATTTAAAAATCCATATTGACTAAATTTCATGCTGAAAACTTTACTTAAAAGTCGGTAATTTTATCTATTAATTGGGATCGGAAGGTTTGATCAATCTGAAAGATGTCGTGTTATATGTTGCATCAAGAAATTCCTTCATTTAATGGTAATAAAACCATCGGGGAATTCTACTTTGACCCAGGTTAAAGTCACCAAATTATTTTTACAGTCGCACACCCATATAAGCATCTCCTATATAAGCACATTGTGTTTATAAGCACATTTATTTTTTGAATCAACTACTATTAAATATATAAAAATAATCCTCTATATAAGTACATTTTATAAGTACGTGCACTCCCATATAATCACACCATCGGGAGTGTTCTTATATAGAAGATACATATTTATATTAAGTGACATTAACGGATAATAATTTCATTATCAATCCTATGCCAATCTCTATTTATTATGTTGATATTCATTCTGCTGTAATTACAAAATTTAAATTATATTGTAATAACGTAGATATAACGTTAATATACTGTAACTTTGTCGCAGCAACAGGCGTTGATTTATTAAATTCATCAAGTTTGAAGTTCAGGCCAAATGCCATTAAAATTTTGTGCGATCATATGGTATCTTTATAAAGTAAGAAATACATATATTTGAAAGATGGCCAAAATCCGGACAACATCGGACAATATGTCGCAACGAAGGTTTACAATGAAAATAATAATGCTCTAAGCCACGTTTACCGCTAAGCCTCACAACATCTAGAATGAGTTCCCATTAGCGGAAAACTTATTGTCTAGAACCATGTTCTTGTCAAGATTTCTACAAATTAAACGTACCTCTTAGTGTTAGTACTAAGTTACAATGTAAAAAATTTATTATTCTTTAACCAACATTTTAAACATTATATCTTATTAACATTCCGTCTTAAAGTTCACAATATGGCATACGTTTCGTTTTTTCCGTTCTGCGTTCTAACTGCATTGTTCGCGTATCCAACTCTATTATTGATTGTTTTCTGTCCGATGTTCGGTAATATTAGTCAAAGATCAATGTTTAATTATTTTTCTAATGTTTTCTGATTTTTTTTGTTTTTTTTTTTTATAGAATTACTCAAGATTTTTTCATTTCTTGCAACTAATGGAACACTAAAATTAAACTGGTTCATCGAAATTTTGTAATAATTTTTTTTTAATAATATTTCCCTCAATGGAGACTATTAATATAACCTATTTATCAATAATATTGATTTTTTTTTTTCGTTCAGATACTTTTGTACTTCATCTTTTCCGATCGGTAAATAACAGATTCCAATTTAATTTTATTTATTTTTTGTATTATGCAATTACATCTTTTATTTATTGACATTCGAAATTCATAGTTACAACATTTTTTTGCTGTCTATCCAGCAAAGAGGGTATAACTGATGCATTTATGCAGGAACGGATGACAAGATACTTTAAACGAGCTTTAATGTATTTATTATTATCAATTGTTTTACCAAAATCTGGTTCATGGATTTTTTTTAAAAAAACAAAAATTTAATACTAGACATATTTCGATTTTTTCTAGATGCTTATGTCCGATTTTATGGATAATTGTTCCAGGCAAGTTTCATAATATTCAAGTGTTTTTTTTTTATTACTTTTAGAAATATCCTGATCCTCTTCAATTTTTTTTTATCTTTCAGGCTTATATACATATTCAACATTCTATGAAATGGATGATGTCCCATTCACATGTCCACAAAACTATACCTATACCAACTCAGAGGTTCGATTAGCATGTAATATCAGATTAACTAACCTACTATGTATGTTAGTATTTCCAATACTTTGTGCACTTTATGCACTTTCAGTTTGGATATTAATCACATGCTCAGAAAGAACTGGACAAAAATGTGAATTTAAAAGTGTCCAATTTTTAAGATTATATAAAAATGCATTATTCTCAGACAATGGGTATAGCAGGATTATCGATGATGAGGATGATAGTATAGATTTTGAAGAAAATAGAGTATTGTTTGATGAGGAAGAAGAATTTATAAAGGCTGAACTTGACACGTTTAACTCAAATTCTAATTTTGATTCAGCATAACGGTTTTGAGACTTGTAATTATTGTTAACTTTATGAAATTAATTTTAAAAAAAGCTTGCATATTTCATTATTCTTGAAAGATATTTATAGTCTTTTTTGGCTTTCTTTTCGTTACATATATTGTGTTGCATTTTGGAAGGTGTCCATTGTTTAGCTTCTTTCTATTGTATTATATTATCTTTTGGGAGCTAGCAATCATCTATCACATGTTCTTTTATTTTTTGAGTACGTAACAAATAAATCGATAGATTAAATGTGTTAATATTTTAGTTATACGTACGTACATTGTATGTATGCATATGTTGTACCTCAGATTAGAATTGGGCATAGGTTTAAAATTGAGTTGCGTAAAATTAAAGTTTGATTCTGAGGTGCGTCAGATTAGTTTTATGTATCATTTATGCATAATACTGAAATATACATAATAAGTGCTTGAAGTTTACATTGCCCCAGCGTTACCAACCTAAAAAATTTAGCTGGCTAATCAGATTTCAAGATCAGGTGTTACGCAAAAAATAAAAGAATTGTTCTGCGCATTAATCAGAAGTTTTCCTTGCGAAATTTTGACATTAGAAAAACTCTTTATAACCTAAATTAATATCAAAAATCTAACACTAATCTAGCAGCTAAATTTTTAGGTTGGACAGTTGAAGTAGACATCTGCTTGAAGTTACCAATTTAGGCAATTAACCCTGAAATTAGATCTTCCTTGCCCGCGTTAGTTAGTAATTTTAGGCAGTTTCAACTTCATGCGCTTGAAATTACAACTTCAAGCAGATGCTAACTTCAATCACGATTAATTATATATATATTTTTTTTGTCTGGTTACGATATAATAGCGACCATATGAATTTATTAATTAAACACCAATACATCATTGAAATATTATACAATATATATTAGATATAAGGTCCCGATTTCAGTTCTCGTGAAAGTCTTGAAACATGTTTACTTAGAGTACCCGATCCTGTTTACTTGATACATTTTTGAGATATTGCATAAGGTATTATATAACATATATAGTGTTAAAAATATAATTTTCCTACATCATTTTATTGAATTTAACATTAAATCTAATTTCGATGTAGGGTAAAATTTCGGTTACGTCTCAATTCACTGACACTCATCTCATAGACGCAACATTTCACCGACACTCAATTCACTGAAATTTTTGTTTCGTCGACACTTATTTCACAGACAAGTTCAGTTTATTTCACCGATACTTAATTCGCCGGCAAGTTTTTTTTTTTTATAAATTCTGCTAACCTTACAGTAACTCTAATTCTAATCAAACCCTAATGACAATACCAAAATTATTTGTCGGTGAAATGAGCTTAGGTGAAATAAGCTGTTGGTGAAATGAACTTGTCGATGAAATGTTACGTCTACGAAATGAATGTCGGTGAAGTGAGCCGCACCGAAATTTTCTACTATGATTATTTTATCTTGACGAATCATCTGGCAATCTTTTTATTTTAAAAAAAAAATTAAGAAAATTTATGAAAAATTGTATTGCTGAAATCAGAGATGTCAAAGAATTTGTCTGGATAATATGTTAAGCAAAAAGAAAAAGGAATGTTAATAACTCAAAATTTTACTATGACAACTTTGATTTAATTAAGCAAAAAATGGTTAGATCTAATTTTACATATAACTGTATAATAATTAGTATAATTATGTGTCTATATAATTATAAAAATGTAAACGTGCTTTAAACATGCTTGGGACATTTTTAAACATTAGACATATCGATATCTATTTCATTTTATCATTATGGGAATTATGATATTCAATATTAAATAATGCAGAGAAATAAAACCAGTTAGGTAAGACATAACAAAAATATATAGCAATGGCGAATTACTTTTTAATTGAACTAAATTCCTGACACAGCCACGAGTATAACTTGTAATAAATTATAAAAGAGTACAGACGCCGTAGCCGGACTCCCAAACCCAGTCTCCTTTACCGTTACGCAGTGGGGTTTTCCTTTCTGGATCCACGAGGGGTTGGCTCAGCCCCTCTCCCCTTGCTCGGCTTCTTGAGAAGATGCCCGCCCCCAACCAATCACCCCTAATTACTAGGGTAGGTTGTTTCCGTTAATTTCATCAAATGCACCTTACTTTTTTGGGAGGATTCTCCACAAACGGACTTTCCTTGCATTCTCGAACTTTATATACCATCTAAAACTTGGTTAAAAAAAAGTTATGGATTTGCAGATTTGCAATAATCGAATTTGATTGGTTATGTATCTAAACGATTAATGGTCGGGAAATGTCACATGAATGAGTGATAGAATTTTATATTTTTTATTACTGTTTTTGATAAAATGTAACTTTGAATTTTCTGTTAAATTCTTTTTTTTTTTTTGAAATGATTAAAATAATTACGCATTTTTCAACTGCGACAATATAAATTTTTAAAAAAATTTGAAGCACATTATTCAAAAATTGGCAAGAGAGAATTTCGATGAATGGATATATTCGTGAATGTCTAGTATTATACATTATTGATTTATTACTAAATATTTAAACGTAGTTATATCTATTTACTGTTTAGTATTTATAGTATCTCCCATAAAATAACGATAATACTTCTTAATTAAGACTATTGACCTAATTTTTTGGATGCTATTTTTCATATAACTTGTGACCAAATATAACGGGTACGTATCAGTGCACAAAATTTCGGCGTGTCGTAACCTGCTTATTTTTTCGGTAAACAAAATTTAGAAACTCCTGCAATATATTTTATATTATAAAATTTCCGGCCGCTTTAAAACTACGCCGGAAGTCAACTTAATCAAACGGAACCTCCGGTATTTTACAATAGAATTTTGTGCATTGGTACGTATCATTTCACCGACAATCAATTCAGCGACATGGTTTTCATGTAATTTGTAAGGAACGTGATCATATGCTCATATGATTAGTTGGATCATATCTACATCGATCTGGTCCGTGAACTTTATGCAGAATCTACTGTAGTTCAATAATGCTAGCTGAGTTTTTCATAGTGCCGGTACTATATATCACGTGTGAAATTTACATGAAATCCATGTTACTGTAACTTACATGAAATTACATGTATTGTAAATTTGTAAAATGTAATTTCCAACCCTACCGACTAGTTTTTTTTAAACGTTTCGCAAACATTAACTTTAATTTAACTGGCCCTAACGAAAATGACCAGAATTACTTTGTCGGTGAAATAAGCTTGTCGGCGAATTGACTGTTGGTGAAATAGGCTGTCGGTGAAATGAGCACCACCCAATATAATACCCCATTCTTATACAAAGTACCATATTAATCACTTTAAAATTAAAAATTTTGAAAAATTTTGGATATTACATGCAATGCTAAGCGGTAATAACATAGTTATATAATAGATATCAGCAGTAAGATATAAATATTAGTAAAAGCTTATTACTGTTAAAATAACAATCTAAACAATAGCATCAAAGCTCTTGATTTTTCAATCTTACATGTAACGTCCAAACCTGCCTTTTCGTAACTTATACAGTATATAGCTAATATAACTAGAGCTAGTAATAAATAGTAGAATATTTTTTTCTAAAATAAAAAAAGTATGTCGATTTTTTGAGTTCTTTTGCATGGTGGATATTGGCGTTCATTTAAAGCTAGGAATTGCATTTATGAAGGTTTATTAGTGGAACGTTACATTTTCAAAAAGTGCTTTAAAACATATAATTAGTTTCACGTGTAATATCCAATTAGACTTTCTACTAAAAACTTATTAATTCGGTGAATATAGAAATAGAACTCTTACATATAAAATATAAATTTAAATAATCTTAACCGTTAATGACTAAATTGAAAATTTTTAAATCATTTTATCACAAAATGGCATTTCTGAAATCTGGCAGGTTAGTCAATTACATGGCTGACTCTATTACGGCGGCATAAAATTGACCCCGATTATACTCATTACAGCATTAGTTAAAATTATTATTCCTTTTCCATTGAAAACGCATAGTCAACCTTAGTTTTTTTTATCCCGACTCATAGGAGTTCGTTTAACATCTACGAGAATTTCTTAATTATTTGAATTTGAATTTGAAATATACAAAAGATATGGAAGGCAGAACTACAACGAATATACAAAATTTTTCTCAGAACAATGACTCGTGTTAAGAATGGCACACGAATCAGAGTTCAGGTAAGGTGGAAGATTTCCTGCTTTCACAAAGAAAATGGAACTAAACTTATCCAGTAATCAGCCAAACTAATGCATAAATGTAATGGTTAAAAAAAAACAGGGTCAAGTAATTTGCTAAACTGCGTGAAAAAACTTTGTCAAAAAAGCTCAAACATTATATAGCATATATTAGCATATATTAGATATTACAGTAGAAATTCGAATATTTCAGTATTATTTACTTGTAGCGATAATAACATTGGAATTAATTTTATAATATGCAGTATTTAAATTTCTTAATAAAATTGACCGACGGTCCTAAATAGTACATCATGTTATCAGCTAACTTTCAGAAATGCCACAAAACGTAACGGTAATAGAACTTTATAAGAAAAGTGATAACAATTCACATTTTCTAAATAGGTTATTTTAGAAAACATAAATACTAATTAACAAGAATTTTGATATCGTTGTCATATTTAATACATTATATAGCTAATAGGCAAATTGATTTTATTAACTAAAATAATTTTCTAAGAACACGACTTTTATGTGTTAAATGATATTCTAACTCAACGCGTAATGTATTTTTTAAAGTTTGTTTTGTTTTGATATTAAAACCAAAACAACCAATTTTGGTCGTAATTGTTTTGATTTTTAATAAGTCGAGTCGTGTATGTTTATGTTTCGGTGATGACAAATCAAAAATCATAAGATATATAAGGATCGTATTTTTCTTGGTTAATCTTTAATATACATATCCCCCTCTCATTAAACACTCAATAATATTATATTATAAACTTCTAGCGACGAGTATGTGCAAACTCCTTTTTTCGCCATCCGTACCATTCTCTTGGCTTAAAAGTGGCAAGTCGGTAAAAAAGAAAAAAATTATAGAGCCGCACTTAGCCACAACAAGTTGAAAGATGGTACGGTTGTGCATTTATTCGCACCTTTGCTTAAGGCTTGAAAATTTATAATATAACCATATATTATTCGAGTAAAAAAAAACGCACACAACACAGAGGGAGTAGAACAACTGTGATTTCGTGCTTGCAACCGAAGATCATAACTAATACGGTAGTTATGATTTTTATAGCACGATTCACATACATTTACATTCACCAGATATCGAACCCACATCTGCCCGTAGACAAGTAACGAACTAACAACTTTTACCATAAAGGTATATAATGATAAAATTTTTTAAACCTATATTATTATGCCGATTTTTAATATATTGAATTTTAATCGTATAACTCTTTATTTGGTTTTTTTTTTCGAACCGTATATATTTAACGCAAGTTTAGTATTTTCTAAAATTGAATTTGAATGTCTATTATCGACTGTATAATGTTAATATTAACTAAGTTTTAATTTCTAGATTTCTGCCTTGTATCTAAAACTAGTATAAAAAAACTTGCTTAGGAAATAATGAATTTAATAAAGTAACGAATAGAATTTTTATGTAAAAAAAATGACATTTGTAATAAATAAAATTTTAATAAAATTATAATGTTGCAACTTTAATTATATTTAAATTTCGTTGTTTTACTGGCATTAAATCAATATACTAAAATGTTTATTACAATAATTACGTTGTAAAGTTTTTTTTTTTTTTCTTTATTTACGACTTCGTCAACTTAGTCGAAATACTTGTACAAACCAAAAAGCAAACTTAAAATAGCGATAAATAATTAGGTTAATAAAAATAATTTAATTTTTAAAAAATTTCGAAACATCAGATATTTAAAAAAAAATGAATGATCGATTTCGTATTTAATCAACAGCCAATAAGCGGAAGTTTGTGTAGTACAGTATATCAAGGAATTAATTATTGATCCGAAAATTTTCATGTTAATAGTTCTGTAACTAAATGCTAATAACGACAGTTGTTTAAAACTTAGTATTTCTCGTATTTAAAAATTTCTAGGCCAATTACTGCAAAGATGGTTAAAAAGAAAAGCGGAAGGACTCTTAACCCTGCCGATGCTCATCGTATGAATTTTATAATCTCTGGACGTATTTGATTTATCTTTAAAGCGTTAATTATAGCTATTTGAATCTATTGATCATTACAGGCAAAGCGATGCGTCAAAAAGAAATCAAAAAGGTTTGCAATCTATACTGTCAGCTTTGCGGTAATATTTAATAAAATTATATGTTAACTGAATTTTTGGTTTATTAGAATAAAATGGAAAGAAAAAGAGTAAGAACTCTCGTTATGGTACATAAAGATACATCAAAACTTGAAGAGGAGATATCACGATATAAAGCACTTGGTTAGTTTTTTTTCCCATTTATATTTATATTATCTATCAATCTTGGATTTTTGTTTTTTATTTAAATAATCATAATTTCATTCTAAAAATAGCGTATAACTTGACTATTCATTAGATAAAGAAAAAAGGCTTGATAAAAATGGCAAAGCCAAATTAAAAGATTTGGAAGATAAACTTTCAAAAATATTAGATACAAAAAAGGTAAAATTTCTAGAAGAAAAAAATCGATCAAAACTTTTTTATCCTATTATCTTAAATGCTAATTTGTTTGGTATTTAATTACTTTTGTTATTGATAATAGGCACATGGCGTCAGCTTACAAAGGTATTGTATTGTATTTAAAAAATATATTTTTCTTTTTATTATGGCGTATAGTTGATAATATTTTAATGTATGTATAGAAGTAAACCAAAAGATCATACACCGGTATATTTCCATCCAGCATTAAATTCTTCTGAAGCGTTCCCGCAGAATGTCAACAATAGTAGGTTATTTCGTCAAAAATTAGTATAACATTATTAATATTAAAATTATTTATCCAATTTATACACATACTAATTACGTTATTACAGCACAAGATGGTGGTGAAAGTTCAGCTAATGAAGAAAGCGATGATGGATATTCAGATGATGATGATGATGATAAAGCATCCGAAGGATCTGAAAAGCGTATGCATAATTTTTCAGAATTTGGAATTTTTAAAAATTTTTATAATTTGATTAAAAATTCAACTACCGCAGTCATTAATAATATATAATTTATTTATTAGAAAATAAACAAGAATCTGATGAAGATATTCCACTGCCTCCTGGTAAACCTCCTTCAAATGAATCAGACAACGAGTTACCAGAATTACCACCTGGAACACCTCCAAAACATGATGACTCAGATGATGATTTACCAGAATTGCCACCTGGTCCACCGCCTTCATTACAAAATAATGATGTCAATGCACAATCTTCAGGAATATCGAGATCACCACCTTTCGGATTTAGATCTCCGAGTATGCCTGCAGGTCCACAATATCCACCTCCACAAAGTACTTATATGATGTTCAATAGTCCTCCTGGGACTTCTAACCATTTAAGGCCTAATATCAGACCACCACCACCGCCAGTGTTCCCGTCCGGAACCGGTAGGTAAATTGTAATCGTATGATTCTTCCATCACTTGAATGTTTTAAGCAAACTAAAAAACCACTTTAGGTAATATATTTTCTCGACCACCGCCAATTCACGTGATGCCAGGGCAAGGTGCTCCTTTGAGACCATTGGATACTCGACCACCACCTTTTAGCTCACAAGTTTCGCATTATGGTCCTCCTCCACCACCACCACCAGTACAAGGTGTAAATAAGGTGATAAGGGATCATATGAAAAATAATTATAATATTGATTCATTAGATACTTATGGCTCTCCTCAAAGAGCGTTTCCACAACCTATCATCAATGACAAGAGTCAATCAATGAATGTATCATTACTTAAATCTACCACGGCTGCTACGCCAGTGATTCAGGCAGAACCTCAAGTTCGTAATCTTCAAAAAGAGTTAACTACACTTGTTCCTGCTGCACTGTTAAGAAAGAAAGCTGATGCTCGTAAACCAAAAGTAGCACGACCTGTTGTAAATGCAGCACCTAATATTGATGATGGTATAGGAACATCTACATCATCAGTAAAAAGAAATGCATCGATAGCAATTCCATTATTGCAACAACAAACGGATTATGATGTCCAATCATCAGAGCAAAAGCAAACAACTGCAAGTACATCATCACCAGCAAAGAAAGCAAAAACTAAAAAGAAAGTTGACGAGTATGATAAATTCATGGCTGAAATGCAAGATTTGTTATAGTTTTGTTTTTTTTAAACGTTATTGCTTCATAGATTAATGAGATTTGGGAGATTTGAGCTTTTTTTTTTTTGTTTTATGTATGGTTATTTGTATAAATTTATATACAAAATTAAACACAATGTTGTTAAACCATTAACATTTTCAAACCAAAATTTTTTTAATGGGTATACGTAAAAATTTTATACGTAAATTTCTATGATATTTTTTTTGCATTTAAAAAAAAAGAATTGGTAAATCCTTTTAACAAATAAAGGTTAGTGCATACAATGAATAAAATATAATGATAATACATCGAGCTCGTTATAATAAAGTAACTCTACACATCAAAGTCAAACTATTGGCTTCACGTGATGAATAACCAACAAGATTTTAAAAACTGCAAAGTCTTTGTGCGACCCAGTTGGTACACAAATTAAATAGTAATTTGATGACGCACATCACCTTAGGGTTAGGGTCAGTCAGTCAATTTAGTATTTAATTTAGATACCACCTCGGGTGACACCTTTAAAAATTTAATTATAAATATTTTTTTCAATATCGATATCAGGTATTAAAATTAGTGATGGGACCTCTCGAATTATTTGTTATTAATAATTGTTGCAGCTGATGCAGAAAATTTTATAATTTTGGGGGGTTCCCCGAAAATCAATTAACTGACAGTACTGACAAGTTCATTTCGCCGACAATACGATTCACCAACAGTACGTTTCACCAACAAGTTTTTTTTATAAATTACACTAACTTTAACTCTAATTCTAACCTGACCCTAACGGCAATGACCAGAATTACTTTGTCGGTGAAATGAATCATACTGTCGGTCTGATTGGCTAATAAATTCAATTTAATTTTACATTATTTATACAGTTTAGAATACTTTTTATAAAATAGATATAGGACTTCATAATCAAAAAAAGATCTAATTCTTGTCTGTTTAAACAAATTAGCTTATAATAAGTTGAGTTTTGAAAAGTCATAACTATACTAACTTTTTTAAACTGACGAGAATTAGATCTTATTTTTGTCTACAACTCTAATGAAACCTTCTATACAACTTTTTTTTTATTTCATTATGGTTGGTTTTCGTTTTTTTAAAAAATTACTCTAAACTGTATAAATAATGTAAAATTAAATTGAATTTATTAGCCAATCAGACAAACTTCTGCCTAATCAGGTAATTAAACATCCTTATTAATGATATAGATAGTTGATTTAGATAACAAACCAATATAATTTGTTTAATCACCGCAAACGGTGTAAGAGATACTGAAGAGAAGTTCCGAATACAGGAGGGTAGTTCATTGCAAAAGGGTAACTTGATCCTTAGATGGGTCTCTATCAGCAATACGACCCATTCCTTGCATGAAGACAGAAAAACGAGGAATCTTTGTGCATAATATACATATTATGCTAGAGCCTAAATCATTGGCTAATATATTCAATTTTAAAAAAAAATTACATAGAAGGTTTCATTAGAGCTGTAGGACTCCATAGCCAAAATAAGATCTAATTCTCGTCCGTTTAAAAAGTTGGTATAGTAATAACTTCTCAAAACCCGATAAAATCAATTTGTTACTAAGCTAATTTTTTAAACGGATCTTATTTTTGACTATGGAGTCCTACAGCTCTAATGAAACCTTCTATATGGTTTTTTACTTTATTATGGTTGGTTTTCGTTTTTTTTTAAACAAAAGTACTCTCAACTTTATAAATAATGTAAAATTAAATTGAATTTAATTAGCCAATCAGACGAACTTCTGTCTATGAGAGCCTGAATACATTATCGATTGATCACACATGATTGATCTCCTTATACTAAATATGAACTAGTATTCTAGAAAGTTGTGTTATTTAAAGTACCCAGTATAAAAACATTGACGAAAAATATTGGAACACATGGATCACCTTTTTGATGTAGAGCCATCTTAATTACTGTAAAATAGACAAGCCACAACTTTCGACAGACTTCTTTTTTTCATTTGTTCACTATAATTTTATTTTTATTAAAAAGTACAATAAACTGTATAAATAATATAAAATTAATTGAAAGTCGTCCTATGAGCCTGAAAAGTATATTCGATTATATAAAAGAATATATTCTAGAACTTGTTAATTAAAGGACAGCCTTTTATTTATGTAATTCGAAGGGTGACTATCAACCGTTAATAAATTCTTTATCGCACTTTGTGAATGCTTTTTGTATACTGATATGACATGTATTAATTGTGATATTTAATTTTTTATGTAGGTATTTTATTCCACAAAATACGATAATACTGTAAGCGAAGAATTCACTCTTAGATTTCAATTCTATCATATTTTCAATTATTATAACCTTTATTTGTTACATAACAACTCTTAGTCCATGCAAATAATAAAATACCGCTATCCTGTTTAAAGTTAAGGCATTGAATTATTTGTTAATAATATTTGATTTTTATATAGGACTATGTAGATAGTATATCGAATAACGACTAATTTTTTTTTATTGAAAAAGTGTATAAGTAAAGATACCCGGGCAATTGATTTACATTTCCAGATATAACCCGTTCTCAAGATCGGGTAACATACATATACACGTTGATTCTGCCCATTTTTAAGGAATCGATTCATGCTTACACGCGGTTTGCGCAAAGGTGTGACCTTTGTAGAGCATGATGTCATGTAAAATTGCAAGAACAGATCTTAATATATATATATTTTATAGATAATACATGCTTGATAGATCTTTGAAATTCCCCACTACCGTTATCACAAAAATAATGGGATTATACCTGTCTGTAAACTGCTAGAATGCTTTCTTTCTTTCTTTTGCTGGCTGATACGATATAACCACAATTTACGAGGACGTGACATTTATATGGTTCACTAACAAACTATAAAATTTTGTCAATCTTTAGTCGTAAAAATGTTAATATTCACCCATGAAAAATAACGCAAAATTGGGTACATTTATTATTATTGCGAATAACTATGTATAAGTCGAAATGCTGAAAATTGTCGTTTAATTTAAACTATGTTTTTTACTTTTCAGGTTAATAACGATGGTTTTAATGTAGTGCTTATTTATAGAATTTAATTTATTTCTGTCTGTCGAATGTCGAACTTTTGAGTAAGATTTGATTTTTTGTTATTGGAATTCAAGAATCGACATAACTTGGTTAGTATATTTGGATTATCGTATGATGGCTCTTCTGACATGATTTAAAGCCATGACTTACATATCGAATTACCGCATCGCATATTAAGAGCATAAACCACCCTTTCGAGCGAAACATCATATTTTTACAACTGGTTTCTACTCAAGGCATAGGACAACCTGAAATAGGTTTTTTTTTCATTTTACCTATCCTTTGCATTATTACAGTCTCTAATGCCTTTACACAGTTTTATTTTATATTTATTTCTCTTACTATTTCTATGACAACACCACAGCAATAGGATTGATAACTACCGCAGTATCACCGTGAAAAATAACGTCACGTGAGGATCGACAGTGAATATCCAATAGCTAATCTCACTTTAGTGTAACGTAACGCAATCAGGAAGATCGAACAAACCAATCTAATTTTTTTGGTTTTTTATCAACGAACTCTGTGGAACTTTATTTTCATCGCACAATTCATTAACGAACTCAGTAAGTGTGAGTTCATTTGCTTACTGTAATTTTTGCGTCCCTAATTAAGTGTTCTTATATTTTACTTTTCTTTTGCATTATTAAATTCTCTAATTTCTTACTAACAATTTACTTTATAATTAGATCATTATTTTCATCACATGAATATATGAACTTGCTAACTTCGGGTTCATAAACTTATCAGCTAACTCGGGAACTTCGTTGAAGTGTGGGTTTGTTTGTTTACTATGGTTTTGCGGCCTAGCGCCACTTAAGATAAATATTCTTGTATATATATATTTTTTTTCATTATTAAATTCTCTAATCACTTACAGTTTTCTTTATATTTGATCATTATTTTCATCGCACGAATATATTAATGAACTTGGTAACTTCAGTGAAGTGTGGGTTCATTTATAAGCTTATCAACGAACTCAGTAACTTTGGGTTCGTTCGCTTACTATGATTTTGTGGCCCTAATTTTTTTAGGTCCACTTAAGATAAGGATTCTTATATTTTGCTTCATTTTGCATTATTAAATTCTCTAATTCCTTACTAATGATTTACTTTATATTTAGATCATTATTTTCATTGCGCGAATTTATTAATGAACTTGGTAACTTCGGTGAAGTGTAGGTTCATAAACTTATCAACGAACTTGGTAACTTCGATGAAGTGTGGGTTCGTTTGCTTACTATGATTTTGCGGGCTTGATTTTTTTTTGGTGCCATTAGGATAAGTATTCTTATATATATATATATATTTTTTTTTGAATTATTAAATTCTCTAATTTCTTACTAACGATTTACTTTAATTCAGATCATTATTTTCATTGCACGAATTTATTAATGAACTTGGTAACTTCGGTGAAGTGTGGGTTCATTATAAGCTTATCAACGAACCCGGTAACTTCGATAAAGTGTGGGTTCGTTTCTTTACTATGATTTTACGGCCCTAATCCACTTAAGATATGTATTCTTATAATTTACTTGTCATCTTATTACTAACTATTTATTTTATAATTAGATCATTATTTTCATTGCAGCGAATTTAAACTTATTAAGGAACTTGTAACTTCGGAGAAGTGTGGGTTCGTTTTTTGTGCTATGATCTTGCGGCCCTAATTTTTTTGGTCAATTTAAGTACTAGATAGTTTCACAACCAACGACATTGCTCAAAACCAGAAAATAATGGCTCTTTATATAAATGCTTTATTAGTCATTCTTGTGTTATTTTTCTAAGGGTCACGATGTTCAATAAAAGTAAAAAAAGTGCAACTTTGTTGAGTTCCATCCTAACCTCTTTTTTTGAATTAAATTCATCAAATGTCATAATTATTGGATGCAAAGCAGCCGATAATAACATACTCGTTGTTGCGATCCTTTTAATATATAAATTTGTAATCTAGGGCATTATTAAGTGCTTCAGTAAACATATAAGAAATATGTTAATTAAAAATTTGATTAGCAGAAAGTACATTTAAGATAGATAAAGTGTGGAACATATAGATTATTACATTAAATAAAAATTTTTTAAATAGTAAAAAAAATATTTAGTGAACTTCTCATTCCAGTCAACAAACTTTCGTCAGGTCCATCTTTTTACATTGGCTTATCAAAACTTTATGATTTTAAATGAAGAGTTAGGAGTCAAGCATTTTCATACTTTCTGATTATGGATCCTTATTAACAAAAAAAAAAAAGCACTAATATATTTCTATTATTAGATGTTTGAAATATTTACGATACCTTAAATTCAACATTTTAATAGCCTTAAATTTAATAAAAGGTATTCAAGCACTGATTGAAGTCTTTATTTTAATATTTAATAGCAGCAAAAGTGATGATTATGTGAATAGCTAAATTCTAACATAATGCCCATGCATTATTTGACCGCTAGGAAATCGCATCTAAGTTGATACTTGAGAATGCTCTTCATTAATATTTTAAGCTTAGCTCTGTATTGCGGTATACGTGACTGTATATTAATCTTCAAAGGGCGCTCTCAAGCATGCTATTTTTTGGTGTTAAATATTATTGTTTTGGATAAAAACCAATATAGATGATGATTTATTGAGAATTGCTCAAGTATTATACATATTATGATTTGCCAATTTTTGTAGTGATACTCAATTGCTATAATATATCAAAATAAATCTTTATCAATTCTTGCAGCATAATAAAAAAGAATCAGAGTAATAATAGCTTATTGGTGTTAATAAAGATTCATAACAAAAGGTATGAAACGCTAGAAAAAAACTCTACTGACTTTCAATATGACTTTCGGCATGACTTTCGGCACGCCAAATACTTTCGGAGCCTAATGAATTATTTCGTTCAATCAAAAATGGGATTATGTATTTATATGTTTAAAAAGAACAGGTGGGAAATTCAGTAACCCTCAAAAAATCCAGAATACGTATTTATGTCGTATATTGCTCAATTCTTTATTAGTTTGTAAACGTCGCTTGCGCAAACATATCTTAAAAGATTTTTATGTACAATATGTTATTACACCTTAATTGTTCTTATTCAACTACATATTTAAAGAATGAATGTATATTCCTAAAATTATTATTATTAATGTTGTTTTTCTTGCGTCACCACTTATGTGTATTATTTTTAGCACTTTTATCGTCATGAATACTTATGTCGAAAATTTTTAATCGAAATGCTATTTTTATCTTCATTTAAAAGGTTTAAGTAATTATTATTGCTTAATTCGAATGAATTAGATGTTGCACATTATAATTGGATAGTATTTTTAAAATATTAGAAGGTAAAAACAAGGTTCTTTTAACCACATATAAGTGATAAATATTTCGCCATACATAAAATTCAACTTACATATGTCAGTAAATAGGTCATATTCTGTAAAAATAACCATTTAGGAATTTCTCCAGTTCAATATGAAGGGCTGCTTCTTTTATGCAATTTGAAAGCGATTAATATATATTGCATAATCATTGTAATTAATTAAATTGATTAAAAGTTAATTAAAATGTTGCTTATAATGATGTACTGAAAGTTCATTACAGAAAATATAAATTTTTAAGCTTCAGCAGAACTATGAAAAAAGGTGGACTGTATCTCTATAATAATTTATTATCCAAAGTTGAATTATAGCATAATATATTTTTAATTTTATTCTTGATTAATTGGCATTGTAGGACAATAATCATATATATTTATTCATGTTATTATATTATTTAAGCATGTCACTAATATTATTAGTAAACCGGTCCAATATACTTATCATTTTTGAAGTATTTAGGATTCATAAATGAAATCCATCTATTTTCATTGCTTTTTTTATATACAACTTGAAAAACTTCATATTCAATAACAGAAAACCTTTTTTCTGTCATAATATTATTGAAACTTGAAGATTGGGAGGTGCAACTTTCGTGCTTATCGAAATTGTCAGTCATATGAATATCCTGTTTACCAAAGCAGGGACCTAATTGTGGGTCATCTTTGATTGCTGGATGATTTTTTTTAACCGAACTAAACTTGATATTCCGACAATTTTTGCGAGGGCCAAAAGAAAATATAAAGGATTCATTAGTGAAAATATATTTTCTTTTAGAATTAACATAAAACAAGCTTTTCGGATTTAATTGATATCCCCAGCATACAGGATTGTATCCACCAATTATTTCACCCGAAGTTCTAACTTTCATAATTACAATTGTTGGTCCTTTATTGTCACAAAGGTTATGAAATTCTTTTGATGTGAATCCATCACGAGTGCCTCGTAAAAGTAAATTAAGTTCACAATAAATTTTAGCTAATGTTAATTGTTTAATTTTTGGAATTTTGTGAATAATTTGAATTTCTTGTAGTGGTGTAATAATTTTGGATTTAAAGAAGCGTAACTTTGGTTGCCTTGGTTCTAAAAGCATTTTAAGTTGGAATTTTAAATTATTTTGAAAATCTGTAATTTCATTTCTTAAATTTATATCAATTATATCTCTAAAAGGCCAAACAAAAGTATAAAATTGATTAACAGAAAATTCAGTAAACCTAATTAATGGAATATAACTAAGCAATATGTTTTTTAAATTAGTTAATTTCTTTTTAGAAAAACTAAAAAAATACCGATTTGTTTCTGAAATTTGTCCAATTCCCCATAAAATTAAATTGTGCCAAATTTCAAATTCTTCCATTTGAATTTTATCTTGGTTTAAAAATTTTGTCCAAAAACTACCATCAAGTTTTAAAAAATAAATTGATCTGAAGAGTAATCTTGGATTTTCACAAATCTTCTCTATGCAATAATCTTGAAATATTTCAAATGAATTATATCTAAAGCTAGTAAAAGTAACCAAACTCAAATTACATAATATCCACTTATATCTTTCTTCAATAAGATGACATTGACCTTCATCCAAAATGTCATCAATTAATAGTTCTTCAGTGGCCACCAAAAAGTCAAATATATCTTTTTCGGCATGTTGTTTCCAAAGTACTTTACCACTATAAATGTAACTAGAATTAAAAGATGGATTAAGTTAATAAACATATACAAATAATAATACAATATTAAACAATACTCATAAAAGAGTTTGATTTATACTTTAATACAATGAGAAACACCTTCGGTGCAATATTAGGCTTTTTAAAGATCATTTTACCATTTTCAAATTTGGCCCAAGATGGTGACAAAGCACATTTAAAATAAGGTGTACTATTAGAGAGAATTTCTGTATGCGCATTAAATCTTTCAATATTAGGCTTTTCGCCTACTTCAATTGTTAGGTCCGTAAATTTGTATTTAGAAAGATAATGAAAATAACTTTTACAATGTGAATAAACTGACTTGGTTTTTGAAATTTTTTGAAATGATTTGGTCGACGGATACAAACAAGTAAAGTCGCAGTAGCTGTTATCTGATACAAAAAATTCTGTAGGTTCCATAAAAGAGTGATTCGTAATAGAGTGATCCGTAATAGAAGTTTTTTTAGGTTCACTTCTATAAATAAAACTAAGAAATGTCATAATACTACGAATCGTCATTGTGGATAATATTAACTGTATGAAATTTGGCGAAAACTCCGTAATTTTATTTTTTTGTATATTCCTGTAGTACAAGATGTATGAGTAAATTTAAAATTGTGACCTCCCGTGTTTTCCGAAGGCACCTGGAAAATGTGTACCGGGTTGGCTCCGGATGATCATCCGGATAATTAGATCGGAATTACAGAACGATCGGAATTGTATCAAAATTACGCAACTTTTAATTAAAAGTTAAAAAAATCAATTATGTATTATTGTAATTAATATAGTATATGCTTATTTAAATAATATTTTTGAATTTTTCTTTTTCTTTTTTACGAAAAAAATGCAAAGTTCATTGCAGGCACGTATTTTAATGTCACAAATCTTTATTTTGCTGTTTTATGAGCTAAAATCATATAAATTTAGAATCCAAATGAACTATCGAATATATTGGATCTATCTGAGCCACTTCAACAAATACTTCCATCAGCCTATAAGTATCAAGTTGAGAACTATGATGAATTAGAACCTAAAATCATTTCAGAAAATGTGACAATTGGACAAATTGTCATAGATTTATTAGTAAATGTTAATACTAAAGAAGGTGTTTTGAAATGGATTGATAAATTTCAAAAAATTTTAAAAATGACAATGTATCTAACTAGAACTTATCCAGCTAAAGAGATCAAAGTTATTTTTAGAGAAATGAAACATTGTATCCATAGTATTTAGTAATACAAAAAATTAGTAAATGTGAAATTAAAAATCCACATGGTTTAAAAGTAGAAACATTAATTGTATTGTTATGCTTAACCTTAGATTAAAAAATTCTAATTTACTTGAGTCAATTTATATTTTACTTATAATTACCTATCTAATTCTGCAATTTCATTAAGCTTTTGATCAATTAGTCTTGAGGATCAAAAATAATATATTAATTTATTTTTTTATTTTTTTTTTTATTAATATAATATCAAGTAGAAAAATAATAATACATGAATATATTAATTAGATATAATATATAACTAAAGAATTATTCTTAAACTATACTATTGTTGCTATGTATATCTAATTACATCTAGTGTGATATTATTCTCTTATTTTCTGTTATTAGTTAAATTAATTATTGTTAATATTTAACTACAGAAGAGATAGAGAACCCCTTAGAATTGTTGATTTAATAAAACCAAGTATGTATAGTGAAATTTTGAGAAAAAGTTTAATAATAAAAGAATCTATATTAGTATCAAAGATAAAGGTAGTATTATTAAAGTTTGTTAGTTTTGAGATAGGTAAATAGATGTTTTTTTTTTGTTGAGGCAGTGATTTTTCATGTTGACTTCTACTTATATTATTAACATTTCATATTTGCCAGATGGTAGAATTGAACCAAATAAGTATTGAGTTTGATAATATGATAAAAAAATTATTAGTTGATTTTTTTAGGATAGGTTGTAGTTGTTTGTAATGATCTAGGGTTAATGCATTCTAAATGAGTAATAGTAATAAGTTATTTGTATTCAGGTTTGAAGAAAAGATATTTAAAATTTACATTATTGTATATGGTAGTGTTTCTGATAAGTTTAGAAAGTTTAAAGTATTTGTTATTTTGTTGATAAAGATAATATCTGGATTGTGTAAATAAAGAGAACATTTTAGTAAATATTCAGTATTTTCATATTGGTTACAAAATGAGCAGTTTGGGATTAGATAGAAAGTGGGATAGTGAGTATTTAAATTAGACATTATTAGTAGGTTATTGAGTAGTATTTTGTTTCTAAATAAGTATAGATTTAGATTAGAGTATTGAGAATTAATAATCTCAGTTAGTAGTTGAATATTTATAGTAAAAAGGTTCTTTAATAGTTTAAGTTAAAGAAGTTTGTTGAATGTTTGAATTGATAGTAAGTTTTACAAAATTTACATAATTTGTATATAATTAGAATTTGATTTCAAGTAAAGAATGAAGGAAGATAGAAGTAGTCAAGATTAAGTTCAAGCTTAGTTTTGCTAGTTTCATGTTTAGCTAAAGTATCAGCTATATTATATAGTGTATTATTGAATATAATTTGACTTTGTGTAAAAATAATTAATGTTTTTGTATTTAGTTAAGAAGTCTAGAATGTGAATAATGTTACAATTATTTTGTTTGGTTTGCGAGTTGTGGTTGTAGAGTATTAAGTATATAAGAATTTTAATAGTAAATAAACTATTGAAATGAATATGAATTTGGTATTTAGGGAATAAAATAAGAAATAGAAAAATAAGAGCTGCAAGTTCTACTTTTGTAGAGTTTGGCGCATAGAGTATGGATGCATTAAATTTAATTTGTATAGCATTTTTAAATATCTAAGTAATATCAATAGAAATGTTATATGTTTGTGAGTTTATTATAGAGACATATATTAATTTATTTAAAATAGATATTTAGTAACTACTACATATCATATTTACAAAGATGAATTATATTTATTAGCATCTAGTTGTAATAAATTGGTATAGTAATTAGCTAATAGGTCAAAAAACCCAGATAGAGATTTTATAAAAAATTTTTATAATAAATTTTATACAATATATTTAGGAGATCCAAATGAGAAGAAGATGTTTAGTTATTTACAAAATATTATAACTTTATACAACAATTATAGTAATGGAAAGACAGTACTTCAAGTATACAATTCTTTGAAACAAACCTCTTTTATTCTCTGTATTGTAACAAATTTGATGAAATGAGTTTATGAACAAATATACTAAGCTAATAAATTATATTACTTTGATGTATTAGCATCTTTTAATAATCTTAATATATCACTTATACTTCTTTATATAAATTGTACTGCTAGAGCATTATTATTAAAATTATATCTAACATCAGATAAATCTGACATCACTATTAAAAATGCTTTCAATTTATTTAAAAATATTTTATTAGATAACTTCTTTTATAATCACAAATTACAACTTGAATCTACAATTATTATAACAGATAAGTTCTACACAGAACACAATACATTATTATTTGCTGGCCAAATTGCATTAGGTTACTTTGTGTTTTCTATGTTTTATAAATATTTTGGCATTGGTTGTATGATTCTAAGCATAAAATTCATAAAGATGATCGATTGAGTACTAATTATATAATTATTCAAAAAAGTACTATATGTACCAACTATTTTTGAAATAAAAATTGCATTTGTTAATTTAAAAAACAATTACTTTGTCAAATATACACAATTTGTAGCATATGTTTTATATCTTTGAAAATGAGATTATATGAGCAATATCATATCACTAAAATTTATTAATGCAAGAGAATTATATAATAATTATGTTAAAAAAAGCTTTGAACTTTTAAAAAATATTGTTTTGTTCGAACTCAGATGTATAATTTTGTACAATATTTAACTTTATTATATCAAACATAAAATATTTCTATAAACATCAATTATTAACAATTACAAACTATTATTCAGGTCATCTTGAATTATCAAACTAATTTTTTTGTCCTAGATAATTACAAATTAATTTGCAAAAAATTCAATATAATAGCTCAACTAGTCTTTATATTGTACCAAATGAGAATTTTAATAAATTTTATATTGTTGATTTATCTATAGATGCATATACATGTCTTGTCACACTTAGTAGAACATCTTGTAAACATTAAACAGCAGTTGCAATAAAATTTTATGCAAGATTTTTTGAGTATATTTTGACTTTTTTTCTTGAAAACTGTTTAAAATATAGATATATTGTATGTGGTTAGTATAGTAAATAAATATATATATATATATTGAAAATATTAATTTTTAAATACAATTTTAAAATGTAATTATTAAAGATCTAATATTTTATATATCCTTACAGGCATCTAATGAATGAATAATGAAATAATTATTAAACAGAATAATAAAACAATCATTAAGTTAAACAAGAAAATATATAATATTTAGCTATCTAAAGAAGATATTGAAATTAGGTTGGTATTATAATTTTCTAATAATTTTATATATAATTTATAATATTTGGAATTTATTTGATAATTATATAGTAGCAAAGATCTAAATGAACATATAATATTTGTAAAAAAAAAATTTTAATATATTGTCAAAGATATTAAAAATAATAGCCAACTTTTTGCTAGCATTGAACATTTCATAAAAGGATATAAAAAATCCAAATTTTCATTGCTAGACAAGCTGATATCCTATTTGTTTCAACAAAATTTTTTGTTACAAGTAATGAATTTTTGAAGTAGGTCAAAGATCAGAGTTTAATCAGCATCAATTTAATAAAGAAAATCACATATTTCAAAAGAAAATATCGATTTATCTGAAATGAAAACATACAAAAAAAGATCAACCACAAAAAAAGCACATAATTTATTAAAAAATATTGCTAAAAATAAACCAAATTAGAGTTTATTAGAAAATAAATTAATTAAATATTGAAAGCTATTTATTTGTAACATTTATATGCATTGTATAAGTACTATAAAGCATATGAATTATTGCAATAGTGCTTTAGTTAATTGAAAAAACTTATTTTAATATAAGAAAAATTATACATATTGTGAGCCCTGAAATCGGTCACAGTCTCATGTGACTGATTGTCGAAATTAGATCCCGTCACCTACCCGAGTAACTGGTCACATGAAAAGTAAGAGAAATCTTACTTTTCTTACTTTTATTACTTTAGTTACTTCGAGTAGAACGACGGTATAGGGGGCATTAGGTTTTTGGTTAATATAGTTAGAAAAGAGATTTTAGAGACGAAGCATTGTAAATAGATAATGTAGAGGAAATAATCCTCAAATGTAAATAAAGGTTTTATTATAAATAAAGGGCTTTCCGCCCAGGGGGAAAATAACAAGCGATACCCCCAAGTAACTACAATTGCTTAAATAAACTTAAAGTATCAGACCTATATTAAAAGAAAGCAGTAACCCAACCCAAAACTATCGTTAAAATCTATTGTAATCAACTATCGTTTGCCCCTTTGTAATCCATTAAAACCGCATTTTGTTCATTTGCGCAAGTCACGTGACCAAGCCGTTAACACAAGAGAAGGACTCCAACCTGATTCGACGTATCGTAACCCCACGTTAAGGAAGTAAAGTGAGGACAAGAGAAGGCAAGGGTTAATAGAGGGACAGGTTTAAGGAAGGACTCAGAATAAAGAGAAGATTAGTACTTACCTACGGATAAACCACTAGCCAAATCTAACATGCCTATTTCGACTTAGCCGCCGTAGGTTACATGAGGATTGGAAAGAATTAGCGACAGACTCGCCGATTTGCCGTGCAACAATATGTATGTCTATAATCTGTTAAAAAAAATCGATGATCATCTGGACTATCAGCTAAACTATCATCTGGTCAATCATCTGAACCCAACCTAGTACACATTTTTTAGATGTTTACTGAAGTTGTAATACAGTTTATCATAGTTACACAAATATAATATACAAAATACTAATAAATACAACTGACTCTTAACATAAAAAAAATCACTGAGATTAGCTAAAATCCTTTTTATATTAATTTTTTATATAAAAAACATAAATTTTTGACAAACTAGTAAAAATTTTTTTATATCAAAAGCTTCTATATTAGAGGTTTCCTATATTGAAAGTTACATGTAACTGTGATAAACTTTTGGAGCTGACTGTATATATGGAGTCTTTCTAATTAATATTAATTATAAAAAAAAATACATTGATTTTTTTTTCTATATCAAAATATTAAAGTTTTGTTTGTTTTGCTATACATCAAAAACAAATTGTTTATTTAAAGCCAATGCAATAAAAGACTTGTATTAAGTACTTAAGGAAGGTATTGATTCTGAGCAGAGTAATTTTTAAAAAAAAGATAAGAGAAATCTTAATATATATACTATCAAAAAAATAGAACCATGTTACTAGTTATCAGGCAAACAGCACTATAATTAATAAGATTTTTAATCAATACTAATTGCCAATATACAATTGCATTATTTATATAATATTTCTAATACTATACATTTTAAAAAAATAAAATATAATTATAATATTACATATTTATTATCTATTATTTGAGTAATGAAAAGGGAAAATCTGTAAATTATCTCACTCAATAAGTAAAATAATTTACAGGTTTTTCCTTTCTGTCACTCATTTAAAAATGCATTATTTAAAATGCAAGAATTTTATTTCAGCTTTGTGTATTTGTATTATTCATTTAATTAGGTTTAGCAATTAAAATATGATGGAAATGATTGAGTAAGAACTTTTTGTTGATTATGTCTAGACAAGAAGCTAGTTTGAAAAGCAAAATACAGCTATATAAATAAAATTTTAATTAAAATAGAATTCAGATTTTTCTATATTCTTTTTTGATATTTTCACACCTATATAAATTTCTTTTTTAAAAATTTTATTAAAGGTAACCAAATTTGAATTTTTTTTATTTAAATTCTATGGATTTGTAAAATTCAAATAAAATAAATATTAAATTTGGTTAAAGTTTTAAACAGCTATCAAAATATTATCTATAACAAAATTTTTCTTGACCTTAATTAAAGGTATCTTAATAATGATTCATCCAAATTTGATAAATATTTTTTATATAGATTTTACAATCTTAAGAATTCAAATAAAAGATTTATAGGAGTGTAGCAACCTAGTGAAATAGATAAGTTGTCAACTTCCAAGTGGCAAGTCCAGAGTTCAAATCCCAGTGATGGCAAAAATTTACAATTCTTTCTGCATTATAGCTAACTGTCTTTCATAATTGGTTAAGATAAGATACCTATAACCAGCATGACTAAAAGATCTAGGCACTTATAAAATATTGTATAATGAAACACAAACCAGTACCAAGTGGTATGAACCTAAGATAAGTTCTTAGGCTATGTAAATCACAGAAACCAGATAGGAAGACAGAACCCTACTTGGAAGACCTTAGTAGATAGATAACCTGAACCTTTGACAGTGTTACTGTAAAGACTAAATTTATGAAATAAAGCTAGAACTTGTAAAACTAGGCAAATGTGCTAGTTTTTAAGAAGGGTCTAAATGAACCAACCAGGCTGTCAGAGTTTCTAGGTTCTAGAGAAAAAGGGTACATGCTAGCAAATATGTAAACCTGAAGTGTATAATTTTGATCTACCTTTCCAAGCTATCTGAAATAGAGCTTGATAAAATTTAAATTGAATACCAAAATAGTAAGGAAATGTTGTAAAGTCAGTATCAGGATTGAGGTAAACTCTACAAGAGCATAACAGTTTAATAATATGCTCTAACTGCCAGTATTGGTCTCAGCCATAGCAATACCAAGTCAGTTATAAGAATAGAATACAGAAGATTCTGGAAGATTTAGTACAAGGTCAAAGGTTTTTCATATAAGTAAACTGCTTTAAAGACTTAGTAACTATAGCATATTTTTATTGGCATTTGCCAGAGTTATTGGTAGACAGAAGTAGGTGGGTGAATATAAAAATGAATAATTAAATAAAGAACCTACAAGCAGGTTCCAGATATGGCAGCTAGTGTAGAACCTTCAGGCAAACTACTTAAATTTGACAATAGCTAAAGTTGTACAAGTGGCTAGTTGTACACTCTTCGTATAGTTGTCTCCTGTAGTTGTAATGCAACTATTAGCCAAATATACTATCAATAAAATCCTGGGTTACAGGTACTCATCTTAATATTTAAAAAAAAATAAAAATAAAAGATTTATTAAATTTTGTTGTAAATATCTTCAAAATAAAAAAAAATAAAAAAAAAATTACACAGAAATGTAGAAATATTAAAAAAGAGCATAGAAAAATAAGAACGCTTAAAATAATTAATAATTAATAACTATAATAAATTATTTTTAATATTCATATTTTGCTATAATAATAAAGACTTTGCATTTAGAAATAAATTTATAAAAGCAAGGTTATGCATATTTGGATTATTTTCTTAGTTATCAGTATTTTAATAAGATTAATTATTGTCTAAAAAATATTATATATGAATTAGTTCAATATAGATAAATTTTTAATAAAGTAAAATCAAATAGTATATTAATTAAAAGTAGAAAAAGACAATTAAAATTTTACCTTTTGTTTTAGCATTGGATAAATTGTAAAAGAACAAAATATTCAACTTGAATTAATATTTTTTTAAAAAAAATTAAGCTTAAATAAACAGTAATATTATAAAAAATAGCTTAATATTAATTGTCTAATAACATTGATATTTTGTATGCAATGCACCCAAACTGATGCCTTAATATTGACCTCTGTGCATCCAAAATTTTATAAATAATAAGCTATGCATATTTCTTTGTTCTTATTTTTAATCCTCTTAAAAAATAGTTGTTTATTTCTTGAATTTATTGATTAACAAATTATTGCTATTTTTAACTAGTGGTTATTTTACTGAGTGCATCCTATCTAAAAAACTTACAAGCTAAGCCATTTCAGAAGTAAAGTTGTTAGGTAAATCTAGAGTTTCACTACTGTTAAAAGATAAAACTGGTTTTGACTTTATCAAAAAAAAAATCAAATTGCCAAAATGATGAAATTGGCATAAGGTGATAAAAATATTAAAATCAGCTAACTTATAAAAATAATAAAAAAAGTTGAAACCCTAATATGTTATCATTGCTTTTCTATTCAGCTTTAAATTATCAAAATAAAATCACATAGCATGTACTTAATTAGTAATTTGAACTGGTTGGGCTATAATTGAATAAATTTTGGGTAACCAGATAAAAAGATTAGGAATAAGCAAGAATTTTGCAAAAGGAAAATAAATAAACATAAAAGACAAGCAAGATGGAGTCAAAAATTTGGGTAAGGTTCTAAGGTAAGATGTGAAATAATCTTAACCAGTTGAATCAGTTGGCATAAAATATTTCAGTTTAGTTAACCAATTAAGAAAAATTTTCTCAGTTCAAATTATTATATCTTATATTACATATTACTTGTGTATTTCTGTATTTGCACCAATGTACATATTTTCTTTCTATAATTATCAATTGCATTATTTATTAAAGTTAAACAAGTAGAAATAGGAAAGTTAATGATTACATAAAAGGGTGTTATTATTTTTTTATTATTTTTACAAGTTTTGCTTTTTACCAATTTTGCTAATTTAATTTTGTACTATACTTAATATATTTAATTTATTAAAAACTATATTCAATGATATGTTTTCTGCATACAAAATATTTTATTTATCAGCACAGCTTAGCCTTTTTAAAGTCTTAATAAATTTAATCATCATAACTTACAGTATATAGTTTTATTTTTTGCTAGGGTTTATCTTTCATCAGGTATTTACTATTTCATCAGGTTTCATCTTTTGTCAGGTTTAAGTTTTGTCTTTCACTATTTATGCAAAATGGTTTTGATTTTCATCAAAAAAAAATTAAAAGATAAAATGGCAAAACTAGTGAAAAAGATGGCAAAAAATAGTAAAACTAACAAAAAATGATAAAACTAGCAAAAATTAATGAAACCAAAGAAAAGTAAAGATGAAAAAAACAGTAAACTATTATAAAGTGTATTGTATTAGGTCCTCTATGAGCAGAGTTGTTATTAAACTTATTCTAGTCTCTCATGAGTTACTGAACTGGACTAGATTTTGTATAATTCCAGTCTAATTGCTTTGTTTAGTCCAAATAGCACAGTTTATTGTCATTGGACAAAGTTCAGTTAATTAATTGAAATAAGTCCAGTTCAGTCCAATATACCTTATTGGTCTACTTTTAATAAGTTTATATATTGGTCATGCTTATTTAAACATGTATAAAGATCTTTTATGATAGCAATAAGTCTAATTTTTAATATATATAAAAAATTTTAAGATAACTTAAAACCTTAATTTTATAACTGGATAATTCAAAAATTAAATATCTTTAAATATTATTTGAAGGTTTAGCATTAAGTAGATTATACTTAAATAAACTTATTATTCTTAATAATTGTTATTGTTTGATAATTTCTCTTATAATATTTGATTTTTTATAAGTATCTTTTTATAATTAAAAAACAAATGAATAATAATAAAATAAAATAAAAATAAACTAAAAATAAAAAATAAAAAAAATTTTATAATACTAAATCTTTCTTATAATTTAGATTCAAAAATTATCAAATAACAATAAAGATAAAAATTTATAATTTATTAATATATGAAGGTGGATTTAATTTGTTAACAAATAGCTTACCAAGAATCTATTTTGTATATTTATCTCTTTGAGGGTTTTTATGATTTAAAAGAATATCAGATAATAATTTAGCATTAAGTAACAAATTAGTTATCTCTTTATTTCAATCATATAATTTTTTATTCTCAAGCATAGATTCCTATAAACTTAATATTTTTTTTAAATTATTTTTAGTTAATTTTGCAAAATCTTAAAATTTATTTTTATTATCAGTTTCTTGTTCTTGTTCAATAATATTTGTTAGTTTTTCTGGTTCTTGAGTTATATTTTTATTAGTTTTATATAATATAGTAGTTGCATTTGAATAATATAATTGTTTAATTTGTTCAAGTTCATAATTTGAATATGCTTGATTTATTACATCTTTTATTTAAGCCATTGCTAATATCTTAGTATGCTAAAAATAAATTAAACTAAATTTCTATTTTTATTTATTTATATATAGATTTTTTAAAGATTATTTTTTACTTTTAATTAGTTTCTTAAAGCAGAATGTAAATAATTTATTGAAGACTATAACCTATTAACTAATGCAGCATTTATACAAATACTTATTATTTGATTTGCTACAAATTCTAATTCTTTTATACTTTCTGAGCACTAATTCTAATAGCCAAATACATCTTGTTCAAACTGTTCAAATGATTCATCATTAAATAAAAATTTTTTAGTTTAATAGTTATCAAATTCTTATAAAATATTTTTTAATTCAATTCCAGTCCAGGTAATATAATAGTATTGTAAATATTCACTTAAATCAATCTAATTTAAATATGGTAAATGATCATTAAATTTATCAAACTAATATTTAGGATAAAAACCCCAAGATAAAATAATTATTCATTAGAAAAATATTAAAAGTAATATATATCATTAGTAATTCCTAGATTACTAATGATAAATAGCACCTCTGCTGAGTATTATCATTAGTGATTAATAATAATATATAACAAAATTTATACAATTCATTATTTATTGATAATATGATCAACATGAGTAACTTTAAATAAATAAGGTATAAAAGTTAGATTTAAATTGACTAGGATAGAAATAAAAATTTTAATACAATTAGATTATTAAAATTATGGATTTGTTATTTTAAGATAACTATTTCACCAGTTTTAAATTTTAACAAATATTTGGTTAATAACTTTAATCCTAACTCTAAATCAGACTAATTTGTTAAAGTTAGTAATTCAAATTTTAATACTAAATTAGCTAATTTATTATATAAGTGATTGTTGAGAAATGAGTACTATATAATCATTATCTTACTATTTAATTTAATAATGAAAAAAAGTACAAAAGTTAATATTAAAGTTAGTTAGAATTGAATAAAGATTTTGATATAATTATATTGTTAAGATTATAGATCTATATTATTTTAATACTGTATATTATAATTTAAAAC
>CAJVQA010000370.1:0-35686 GCA_910591915.1 Cetraspora pellucida
TTTTGTAACTCTTGTGCATAGTTTTCCCAATCCTCTGTTCTTGCTTGATCAAACAAATATAATGTTCTTGATTGTTTTTTCCTCTTAACTTCTGCTTCACTTTTTCCTGCTATTACATGTTTAATCTATATTTTTACTTTTACTATTTTATGATCACTTTTTGTAATTTCTTCTGCTTCTTCAATTTCTGCTTTTTGCAGCCCAGTTGCTAGTCCATCTGACACTCATATATAGTCAATTTTTGTTGCTGCTTCTTCACTTGACCATGTGTATTGTTGTTTAGTTGGATGCATATCTCTATATATGTCACTAAAATCCTGTTTTTTTATCCAATTAAAGATTGGTAGTCTTTTGTAGTTTGCAGATTGTGAATGTTGTCTGTCTAGTATATTGTTTGCTGTATGATTCAAGTTACCTATTATAACTATTTGTGTTCATCTTTTTTTTTTTAAAACAGTTTCTACAATTTTTTGTTGGATGCTCTTTCCTATTATCTTATCATTCAGTGGTATATAGACCAAGATTATTACTAACTCTAATTGCTTAAAGTATAGTATAATTTCCATCATGTATTCACTTATTTTCTTAACTGTGCCTATATGTTTTTCCTATTGTTCATTTACCAGAATTCCAATGCCCAATCCTTTTTTCTTATCTTCTGCTGTATTTACCCAATGTTCTCTATATTTATTGCTTGCAATATATGTCAAATACTTTTCTTCTCTTTCTGTAAGATTTGTTTCAATAATTCTTAATATTGCAATTTCTTCTTTTTCTGTTCAGCTCAGTAGATTTCTAAGTTTCCAACCTTTAGTTTTAAGTCCATTGACATTATGACATGCAATTTTGATTTCTTTCTTTCCTTCTTTTCACTTTTTTTTTGGATTTTCTTGTATCTTTTCCTTTTTTGTTATGCTTTCTTTCTTTTTTCCATTTTCTTTTTCTTTTAGATTAAGAGATCTTTTTTTACTTCTCTCTTCAAATATTCTTCTTTCACTTTGCAAGAAATCTCTGATCTCTTCATTTATATGCATTAGTTCAACTAGTATGTCCTTAGAAGCGATTAGCCAGGACTGCCTAGCCTTGTTGAGTTTCTAATCTTTCTAACCTTTTTAATATTTTTTGAAACACATTGTGCATCTGTGGTTTTGTTTCTTTGATTTCACTTTTCTTTTTTTTGTAATTATTATGATGCTTGTCATTTTCTTTTCTTGTTTGTTTCTATTGCTGCTTTTGTATACTTCTACCTTTGAGTCTTTAGTAATATCTTCTATGTTAATATATTTAATATTAATATTTTCACTTCTGTTTATGTATTTGTCTTTTTCTTTCTTGTGGTCTTGTCAGAAGAGTAAATAGTTGTTGAATCTTATTGGTTTTGTTTGTGCAGCTTCCATTTCTTCTGCTAATGCAAATGTAATTGTGGCTGATCTTCTCTGATTTCTATTTCTATTAGATGGTATGTATACTGATCTTGCACTTTTTTTCTTTAAGCACTGTAATAACAATACTTCTAATGCATGTTCTGAAAGTTCTACCAACCTCATTGTAAACTGGTTTTGCAGATTACACCGATTAAAATCTTCTTTACTTAATGTTACTCTTGTTAATTTGTGTATTCCTATTGGCAGTAACTATAGAATACTTTCTTCATCTATTTTTTTTGTCTTGATTACTGCAAGCACTTTGTATTTGGATCTTTTAATATATTTTACTTGGGCTTCTTTAATACTTCTGCATATATAATCTACTTCTTTTGTGTTAATATTAGTTGGCAAATCCCATATCATTAGCAGTGATCCTATTTCTGACTTATTTCTTATTACATAGGTTTCTTTATCACTTTCTTTATTCTTCTGTCTCTTAGTTTTTTTGGGTCTTTTTTCTTCTTTCTTCTTGTCTTTGTATCCTTGTTGACTTTGTTTTCTTTTTTGGCTTTCTTGTTCTTCTGGAATAATTTTAAGCCATTTATCTTCTTTCTCTTTAATTTTTCCTATCGCTGCATCTCTGCTAAATTCACAGTCGAAGTTCACCTCTACCCAACTATTACCATTTTTGAAAACCTCTTGAATTGATTTAATGTGATGATTTTCTTGAAAAATCTATTGAGCATATTTTACTCTCTCTTCTTTGTTCTCTTTTGGTACTATATATGTTGATATGTTTGCTTTAAATAATCTGCTCTTGTCACATATATGATTTCTTGGTAACCACTGACTTTGCTCTATTGTGTCTGTTATTTTTGAAGTTTTTTGGCTCTATTCTTTTGCTTTTAGTTTAGCAATTTTTCTGTCTATTTCTTTGATGTCTTCTTTAAGTTTATATATTCTATCATCAATTAGAGAATCTTGTCTTCTTTATTTGTTTCTTTCCTATTGTTGTTTTCACCTCTTGCTGTATTTTGCAGTTTTCTTTCAGTTATGTTTTGAGAAGTTCCAAGCTTTAGTTATTGTATAGCTGAGATGCTTAGGTCCTTCATTTGTCCTATAACTCCTTGCAAATCTTAGATTATTTTCTTTTCTTTATTGTTGTTTTCTTTATTCTTCTTCTCTATATTCTATGCTAGTTTTGCTTCTTTGATTTCTTTTGTCTTTTTTTTTTCTCTAGTTTAATTTTTTCTTTAGATATTTCTCTTTTATTCGTGTTTTCTTGGTGGCTAAATGACCCTGGGTTTATGTCTATTGTTGCTCATTTTTCTATGATACTATGTGAAACTGTGCATACTGCTGCTATTTTAAGTGCTTCTAGAATTTGGCCATACCAAAATAGGTCATCTGATGTTATATTTTTTGGATCATAGACCACTAGATCTCTTGCTATATACTCTAAGTTGTCTGGCTTATTTATCAACTTTAACAAGATTGAATCTAGTATTTTGCTATTTATATATCTCCTATTTCTATCATCGAAGCCTCTAATATATTGTATCAGACTTGTGCTACATGATAGCTCCAATTTTGTTTGTACCTCTGTTTCTAGACTTTTCTGATGTTTATCCATCTGCTTGCTACACACACTATACTTACCTATTGCTTTCTAATTGGGCTGATTATTGTTGATTCTTGTTGTTGTTTGGTATAACATGATGTGTTGCTTTGTTTTTGTTTATTTTGTATACTGATTACATGCTTCTGATTTGTTTTTTTGAGTCAACTGCTGTTTTTTAATTTTTTCCAAAAATTTTCAATAAAAGTTTTAAAAACCAACAACAGTTTTATTTAACAAAGCTTTGCTTATATTGTTGTTAAGACAAAGTAGTTGTGTTTTGTTTGCTGAGTCTTTTTTCTTAGTAGTTCAAGTAAAGTTTGTCAAACTGTTTTTATGTTTTTCTATATGTTTGCTTTTAGCCTTGTTTAAAAATTTAGGATCAGTAGAGAGAGTTTTTTGGTTTTTAAATTTTACTTTTTGTAAATGTTGTTTATCTAATATATTATTCACTATATGATTAAAATTATTTATAATAACTATTTGTATTTGTCTTTTTCTTTTAGTAACTATTTTTACTATTTTTTGTTAAATGCTCTTTCCTATTGCTTTGTTGCTTAGTGGTATATAAACTCTTGAAACTATTAGTTCCAATTGCTTAAAATATAGTACAAGATCTATTCTGTATTTATTTTTTTAACTATACTTACATGTTTCTTTTATTGCTTATTAATCAGAATACTTATATTAGATCTTTTTTTCTTATTTTTTGCTGTACTTGACCAGAAACTTATATATCTACTATTTATAGCATATTATTATAGATGAAAGCCTTTTTAATTTCACACTATAACAATAATACAGCACAGGAAATTCCTTATAGATATATGCAGTATCCAAGAGGGAAGTATAACTTTTGTTAAACATTGTCAAGAAACTATATCTTTCTTTAAAGCAATTTGAGAAAAGTAATGCAATACTAATAACTTATTTTACTAAAAAGAAATAAACCTTGCCTATAGAAATTACCTTAGAGAAGGAATATCAATACAGTTTATAGTCAAAAGCCATTTATTAAAGTAATAACAGAAAGAGCTATCCTTAGGTTTCTGTTTCTAAAAAATCCCAAGATGTGTTTACAATATTAAAGAGAAGAGAGGTGTTTGTTGCTTAATTACACTTGGAGAATTTAGCAGAGTTTATATATTTGTAAGCTAAGCAGCTAAGTGGCTAAGTGGCCAAGCAACTAAATGATTAAGTAACTAAGCAAATAAGCATTAAGTAACTAAGTGACTAAGCAGCTAAGTGACTAAGCAACTAAGTGACTAAATGACTAAGCAATTACTAATTGACTAGCAACTACTAGTAATAATAATAATAATACAATAATAAAATAACTAATACTAAATAATAATAATAATAAAATAATAATAATAACTAATAATAATAAAATAATAATAATTCATTCTATAACATTTTCATTCTCTTTAAAAAAATTTACTCTGTAAATTCTATGTTCTAATCAATTCAAGATGTTGGGCATACTCATCATCTAGCAACTTAATAATATGTATTGCAGTTATATACTTCAATTGTAAGGTGATTTCTTTTGGTCACAACTTGAAAACTTCATATATTCTGAGAGCATCTTTTCAAGTATTTTTTGCTCTTTTTGTTACTTAAGCATTCTGGATAAGGTCTTTAATTTCTGAAGGATTGTTGAACTTTAAGATTATTTGTCCTAGGTAATAGTAAGCTTCAATTTTCTTGTTGAGGTTATGTCAAGTATATCTAGAAGTGAATAAGAACTTTAAGATTTGATTAACTTGTTTTTTTTATGTTTCTTCAGAAAAAATGTTGGTTATACTTCAAGTTGTTAGTACTAATGTCTGTTTCAAATCATTTATTATTTGAGTTAGATAGTTAGTATTATTATTTTCTAACTCTGTAAATACTTCATTAAGTAGAGTTTTGATTAGAGAAGATTGTATTTCTTTTAATTATAGAAATTCATCAATAATGAATTCTATAGAAGCTTCTATTATAAGGTTTAAGTTGATAACTTTTTCTGGTTTTTTATTACTCCAAAGAATAATATTTTGAGATAATATATTTAAATGATTTTAAGATGCAGGGTTCTGTTTTCAGATTTAGAGAAAGTTGTTTAAAGCAATTACTGTTTCTGATTGTAATTTTAAGAAGTTTATTTTTAGAAAAATTTGTATAATTCAAGAATGTTTATATAAATTTTCAAGTATTACAATTTTCAAATAAATTATAACATTAAAAAATTTGTGAAATATTATTGTCTTTTCCTTTAGTTTTAAAAATTTCTTTCAAAAATTCCAATTATTCAATAAGAACAAAAAGGTTCTTATATTTACTTTTTTGTAATATTTAGCAAGATGATCACTATTATAGTACTTTTGCAATGTTTTTTTTTTGTTATTACAAAGTTTATAAGCACTGATACAAGGTACAGGGTTAGGAACAGCACTATAGGGACAAGAAGAAATGCAACGAATTGTCACTTCGTATTCGTCGACATCACATAACGTTGCTTAAGGCAGGTGAGGCGAATTCGATTTGGCACTAGTCTATAGCAGCCTTAAGAACATTACCAAAGGAGTTAAAAGAAGGGTATTAGTTTTATTTATTTATTTACTTTATTTTGACAGTTAGCAGTTTATTAATAAAAAAACTTTATTTATTTATAGGGCGGGTTACAAGTTACAAGATGATTCGAGTTCAAGAGGCAGGAAGGTACTATATCTCATGTATATGTGGCATCTATAGGACAGGAGGCACACTTTTTATAGAACATTTTGGGGGGAAATGGGAACTTGAGACATGGCTTTGACACCCTTTTTCTCATAGTCATAAACCGTTTTTCCCTTTTTTACTAACACTTTTCCCTTTTTCTTACAATTCATCTATCATTACTTTAGCATCATCCCACAACAGCATACAATCCAACATATGACAACGCATTGACACAGCCACAGACTTTTCCTGTCAAGGTAATATTACCTTGACAGTTGGATTCCAAATCGGGCAGGTGGCTTTTTCTTCAATAGATCGGTGCTGTCACTTAATGAAGAGCTTGATTTGTCTTGGGTCTCAGATATCGTAGTATGATGGTTTTCGTGGTGCAGATCGTGGGTCATTACACAATGTTTTTTCAAGGTCCTAGGGTCGAATCTACCTATAACAATTCTTCTAGGCCTAATTTTTCACTTCCTATGAAAAAGAAGTTAACACAGGTTCAGGTTCGGTGAGCATCCTTCCAGGATGGCATTTCATAGATCTTCTTCAAGATCCAATTCAGGGTTCAATTCAAGTTTTTTTTTTTTTTTTTTTTTTTTTTTTTCTATTCTAATACTACTTTAATATTTTACTAAAAACAATCACAAGTCACATAACTATAAAAAAAACAATTAACAACTAAAAAAAAATCATGTCCACATCCAAGACGAAGAGTCAACTGAACTCTTGTCATACACCCCAACTCACGCGTATGGCTGTTGTTTACAACCAATTTTAGTTTAACAAAACAAAAAGAAATGGTAAGTATAAAAAAAAATTTTTTTTTTTTTAGTACTTTTAATTTAAAAAAAGATCGATTGTTATTTGTTAAAAAAAAAAAGGATCATTCTACCAGGATCAAATATTCTACTTCAGAGGTTACATGCTGATAAGTATTGAAGAAATTCGTTTCTGCTAGTATTTATTCATCTAATTCAATATGGCACTATTCTTTCACCACATTTCAAGTACCATTCTGCCATCTTACCACTCAATCTCAGTTCCTTGACGAGGTTTCTGATTCGATAACAAGAGCCAAAACAATGTTCGAATGGTGGCAATCCTTCAGGTTCGAATAAGTATGGGTTCTTCATCTCTTGAGTGTCATTTTGGATCATCCTCTTGAAGTCATTAACCCTTTTGTTCCAATCTTCGCAGGCTTTGTCCAGGCATTCTAATGGAATTCAGCGATGAATTCAGGCAACAGAAGCTTTAGTTACAATGACTTTCTTGGCTATCGTTCTACAACAGCAGCCAACTTTGAATATTCCATTACTATTTTTTATGCCAGCTGCTTGTCGATACCAAGTAAGTGCTTGGCATTCATCCTTCTTAATGCCAATTCCGTTGTGATAACAATGCTCAACCTTGTATACTCCTTTAGTATGCCCCATATCTGCAGGGTTTTTATAGCAAACGAATGCCTTACGTTTGTCCTTTTGGACTCCAATCCCATTTTGGTAATAATATCCAAGATTATATGCACCATTAGCATTACCCATATCAGCCGATTTTTGATAATAAATAACAGCCTTTTGTTTATTCTTTTCGACACCCATTCCATATCGATGGCAATATCCAACATCATACATGCCAACAGGAGGGCTAACCTCACATTGCTCCAGGTAACTATCGCAGGACTAATGTTTGTCTTTTTCAGCTTCACTTCCAGAAGGCTCTTTCTTGAGGTCAGATGGGTCATTGGTTTCCTTTTCAACTTCAATTCCATGTTTGTAACAAGAACTTACATCAAAGGCACTTCCCATATCGGTGGTTTTTTGAAAGTACTCAAAGGCTTTTCATTTATTTTCCTCAACTCCAATCTTTTCAACCTTTTCAACACCCATTCATTCAGTTTTTCCGACTCCAATTCCATTACTTGTATTCTTCTCGATGCCAATTCCTTTTTGTTCTTCTTTCGAGACAAGATAAAGGCCTAGTAATTCGTCAATTGGGTTCTTCTGACCACAAGACAGTATCAAGGAAGCTTCTGAATTTGGAACTACTAGAGGTACAGCAATGGACTTTCTTTTTCTTCAGGTGGAACCGATGGAACATATGATGGCAGGTATGGAACCTTTTCTTCTTTATCCAAATTGTGCTTCAGGCGAATATCCTCTACTATTTCCAACAGATACTTTAGAGCTTCCAAGTCATAAAAGCTACGGTTCCTCATCATTTCAGCAACCATTTCCTGGATTTTCACAGCTTGTTCTTGGGTAAGAGCATTCAACATTTCTAAGCATTCCAATTGCATCTTCTTTATCGTTAGGCATCTACTAACGTCGTGACTTTCTCTTCTGCAATAGGAGCACCAAGTCTTTCATCGAGGGCTTCATTTGGTCGATTGGTGATTCCATTGGTCTTGCATCATCATTCAGGCTTTGTCTTTCCTTCGGATTTGGTGAAATGTCGGTAGTGAATAGATATTGAGCATAATAAATTTTTTTTTTTTTATTTTTTCCTTTTTTTTTTTTTTATTTAATTTAATAAAGTTAAATTAAGATCTGTCTCAAGATCTTATTTATACGAATTTTGGAATTTAATTGTTGATCTACTTTAAACTTCCAAAATGTCGTAATAATGATGTAAGATCACTTATTAATTAATTTAATAAAAATTTTTATATAATTTTTACTATTTTTTTTTTGTTAAAAAAAAAAAATTTATATTGATTCCCTTTTTGGATATAGCAACTTCCCCTTTTTTTGGTGGTTCAATTGATTGGATAAGTATCGTTCCTTATTTCTTCTTTCGTGATGTTTCTTCTTTGGCATTGTACTAACTATTTTTTTTTTTTTTTTTTTTTCTATTTAGGTAATTATCCAGTTTTTCTTGTTAGGTGTCCAGTTGGTTATGATATATGGATTTACTTCTGAAAGTGTTAATGATGGGTTTGCTGAAGCAGTTATTAGGTTCTTTATTATTGAAAACCAATGAGGACATTGGCCTCTAGGTATTTTTTTCCTAGCATAAACAGTCTGTTTGGAGCACCCGAAAATGTAAAAGTGGGGGGTAACACAACACTATGCTTCTTAAAAAGATTAGAATTGGGCAGACTTGGTACGTCAGTCCTAAGATAAAACTTCCCAACACAATTTTGCTTGCATTTACTTAATTAAAAAAAATGTTTCAACAGGTAGATGCAGTTCATTGGTCCCATAAAATTCAATAAAAAAAAAAAACAATGGACACAGTTCGTCAGTCCAATAAAAATTCTTAATATACTGTCAAATAAAAAAAAATAATATAGCACAAAATCAATTTCACATCAGGAGGGAAGGGGTAATTAACATTGTTATGGTTTTGTTTTTCATTCTTTCCAACTAGGAACGGCTAGGATTGTTGTATCTTGCGATCTTGGGGCCTCACAGTTCAGCTGTTTTGGGAACATCCTATCTCACAGTCACCACCAAATTGATACGGGGTACAGGGTCAGGAATGGCACTATAGAAACAAGAAGGAATGTGACAAATTGTCACTTTGTATTTGTCGACGTCGCGTAATATCGCTTAAGACAGGTGAGGCGGATTCGATTTGGCACTGGTCTATAGCGGCCTTGAGAATGTTACCAAAGGAGTTAAAAGAAAGATATTAGTTTTATTTATTTATTTACTTTATTTTGACAGTTAGCAGTTTATTAATAAAAAAACTTTATTTATTTATAAGGTGGGTTACAAGTTACAAGACAATTCAGGTTCAAGAGGCGGGAAGGTACTATATCTCATGTATATGTGGCATCTATAGGACGGGAGGCACACTTTTTATAGAACATTTTGGGAGGGGAAATGGGAACTTGGAACATGGCTTTGACACCCTTTTTCTCATAGTCATAGACTGTTTTTCCCTTTTTTACTAACATTTTTCACTTTTTCTTACAATTCATCTGTCATTACTTTAGCATCATCCCACAATGGCATATGATCCAACATATGATGACGCATTGACACGGCCACAGACTTTTCCTGTCAAGGTAATATTACCTTGACAGTTGGATTCCAAATCAGGCAGGTGGCTTTTTCTTCAATAGATCAGTGCCGTTACTTAATAGGGAGCTTGATTTGTCTTGGGTCACAGGTATCATGATATGATGGTTTTCGTGGTGCAGATTGTGGATCATTATGCAATGTTTCCTCAAGGTCCTAAGGTCGAATCTACCCATAACAGCACCATTGTTTAATTTTTCTTGAATAATAAAAGGTCTAGTTCTTTTATTTTTGAATTTAGCTAATCGAGAATACTCTATGTCTTTTCTAATTATCTATATTTTGTTACCTATTTTGAATATTTTATAACAGATTTTGGCATCAAAGTATTCTTTCTGTTTTTGTTATAATTCATTGGTCTTTTTTCTTGCATTGTTCTGCAATTCAGATAACTTGTTGATAAGTTCAAATGCTTGATGCAATATGCTATCTTGTAAGTTGTATTCTGTTTCTTTATGAAATTTAATAAATAGTAAAGCTTTAATTAGAAAAACAGTTTGTCATTTGTATACAAGCTGAAAAAGAGTATATCTAGTTGTAGTATGCTTCTTTGTTCGATAAGCAAGCAGTACAACAGATATATATAAGTCCCAATTATTATCTCTATTTACTTTAGTGAGTGATTCATATAAGGTTAGTTAAAACATTCAACCATTTCATTTGTCTGTAAATGGTATAATGAAGAGAACTTATGTTTGATAAGAAATTTTTACATAAAATATGAACAGTTTTACTAATAAAATTTCTTTCTTGATCAGAAAGAATAATTTTTGATATTCCATGTTAATAAATAATTTTTTCAAAAATAAACTAAGCTAAGGTAGTTGCTCTAGCATCAGGTATAGCATAGGCTTCTGGCCATCTTGTTAAATAGTCAGTAGCAACAATAATATATTGATTATTTTGTTTAGTAATTAGTAGGAGTCCTACTAAGTCAATTCTAATTCATTCAAAGGTTTGTCCTATTTGAATAGGGTAAAGAAGTTCAGTTCATTTGACTTTTAGTCTTTTTTGGTACTCTTCACATGTTCTAACATATTCTTGTACATCTCAATACATTTGGTCCAAATAATATTATTCAGCTATTTTATAGTATATAGCATTTGTTTCTAGATGTTCTGTAGTAGAATGTTTATGCATCATATACAGAACAGGTTCTACTTTATTCTATTTGATTACATGAAAAAGGTACTAAGGGTTCTTTTTGTTTTTCTTATATAATAGTCCTTTTTTAGTAATAAAATGTTTAGCACAATGTTGTATTTGTTTAGTTTGTTTTTGTAATAGAGAGTTAGATAACTTGTTTGATTTTATATAATTATATAAATTATAATAAAGGTTCAAATTCATGAAGAAGGGTTTTGATATGAGGTCTAGATCTGAAGTCAAGATAGGACATCTACATTAAAGTGAACTCTTTCTGGTTTATGAATAATTTCAAAGTTATAGAACTGAAGTTTTAAAATTCATCTTTTTAGATGTTCTTTAGATTCAGCAAATTGTAACTACTTAAAAGCAGAGTGGTCAGTGATTAGAATAAACTTGGCAGTTCCAAGATATTTATAAAAATGTTCAATGGCCTATACAACTGCAGCACATTCAAGTTTAGTAGCATTATAATTAACTTCTTCTTTAGTTAAACTTTTACTGATATAGGCTACAGAATGTTCTTTTCTGTTTCTATTCAATTAACTAAGAGTAGCTTCGAATTCATAATAAGAGGCATTAGTAGCTAAGATAAATAGTTTATCAAAGTCAGGATACTTTAAGATAGAAGCTGTAGTAAGTCTCTGCTTCAATTTTTTGAAAGCTTTCTGTTGTAATAAGTCTTTGCTTCAATTCTTTAAAAGCTTCCTGTTGTGGTTTATCCTATATATAAGAAGTTTCTTTATATAGTAGCTGATTTAAAGGCTGTGCTACTTTAGAAAAGTTATAAATAAACTGTCAATAGTAACTTACTAGTCCTAAGAATGAACATAGTTGAGTTACATTATTAGGTTGAATCTTCTAGACAGCTTCTATCTTTTGAAAATTAGATGCTATTTCAATTAAAATAACTATATGTTCTAAGAATAATAGACTTTGCATTCAAAAGTTATATTTTTTTAAATTTAATCATAAACCAGCTTTTCTGATTTTAATAAAAGTTTGCTGTAAATGTTTTAAATGTTCATCAAAGATTTTGGAGTATACTATAGTATCATCAAGATAGATTACTACAAATTTTCATGCAATGCCTTGGTATACTCTATTCATTAATTATTGAAAGGTTGCAAGTGCATTATATAGTCCAAAGAGCATTATATTAAACTTGTAAATACTATATCGAGTTACAAAAGCAGTTTTTTCTTTATCTATAAGATGTATAGAAACTTGCCAATATCCACTTGCAAGATCAAGTATAAAGAACTACTTGGATCTTTTTAAGGTATTAAGCATTTTATCAATGCAAAATAGAAGATAAGCATCTTTCTTAGTAATACTATTAAGTTTACAATAATCAACACAGAATCATAATTTGTCATTTTTCTTTTAAACTAATACAACTGGTAAGGTTCAGGAACTAGAAGAGAGTCATATAAGTCCATTATCGAGCATTTGTTAGATTTTTTCTTTAATAAATGTCTGTTCTGTAGATGAAGAAGAATAAGGTTAAGATCGAATAAAAGGTTCTTCTTCTGTATAGATTTGATGAGTTACAAGGTCAGTGCATCCTAATTCTGTTGTATCTTGTACAAAAGATTTAAAAACTCCATCAGCAACTGGTTGAATTGTTTTTCTTATTTAGCATCTTGAGGTCCAATGTTTAATTTAAAAGGTTCTAGGCTAACACTATATTCTTCATAAGGGATTATAATGTTGATTATAAAAACTTGGTGCATATTGTTTGGTTCAACAGGTATTTTTTTATCCTGCCTAGGATGATTTAAAAATTTGACTTTTTCTATTCTTGAGCAAGGAAAGTATATTATTGTTAAATGGTCTAAACATCTTGTTAAAATACTTGTAGAAGAGTTTGGGTGAATTTTTCTAACTTTTCTACCTTCTTTTGAAGCTGTAGAATAAGTTGGTTCTGAGTTTCGACTTGTTGTTACAGTTGTGCAACTTGTGGTTGCAATAGGTCTGGTTCTGGTAGAGTTGCATTGGTTTTATTTGCCAAGAAGTCTACTGGTTCTGATATAGAAGGTTCATAAATAAAGACTAGTAGTAGAGCACAGTTCTGGCAATATTTTTGGTAGGTGTTTAATTTATTTTGATGCTTAACATGTAAGCATTTCTTGCAAAAGTTAACAGAAGTACTAAACTGTCAATAAAGGTTAGCAATAACAAGCCAATAGTCAAATTCTAAATAGCTAATATCAAAAGACTTAGCCAAAATCTGTTAAAAAACTTGCTTTTTTTCTGTATTAAGAACAGCATGTTCAGCTCATAAGATAAGATCCATTTCTATAGTTAATTAATTTGGCATTTACTTGAGGTTCCAATGTTTTAATAATAATAAGGTCTGTTTCTTGCAAATAGACTTTAGCAAGACAAAAGATACAAGTCTGGTTCATTTTATACTGCAATCTAGCACTTCTGGTTGACTCAGTATAGTGTTTAATTCAGGTCCACAGATTATAATTAGGGTTGTAAAGAACATTTGTACTGGCTTTGTAAGTATATAAATGTTCAAGTTCACAAAACCATAGTTCCTCTGTAATACTTTCTAAATTATATATTCTGTTTTTGGGTTTAACATATTTGCATAATTTACATTCAATCAAGGTTCTATATCCATCATCTTGGGTGTAATAGTACTGGCTTTTGGGGTCATTATGATCAAAACTTTGGTAGAAATCAGTATAGCAACCTTTACAAACAAGAACTTTATCTAATTCTTGCAGGGTTTCTGGTCTTTAAAGATTCTTGCAATGGCAGCAATGATAGATGTAACAATTACTATAATAGTATTATCTTTGGGCTTCTATTTCATTAAGGTTATATCTACATTGATAGATCTGATTCTAGTGCTTAAGAGGAGCTAAGAGACAATCAACAGCAATGTGTCCCATTAAGTTGCATTTATAACAAATATTTTCAAGATATTGTCAATAAAAGTGTTCAGAGCTTTGACAATTCTTACAAGTTTCTCTTCAAAAGGCTTGCAGTTGGTAGTGAACAATGATATATCCTTTATGATAATATTAGTTGCAAGTATTTTGAGAGCAGTTAGCAAAGAGATAGTCAGAAGATTTACAGTTGCCATATATACAAGATAAGGCAGTTTGGGTTTGTCATTGAGGTTGGTAAATAGTTTATTCTTTATTGTCTGTTTTTGAAATAAGTTAAGCAGTATAGGCTTTATAAGAAGTAAAGAATTTTTGCTTATAGAGGTTGAGCTCTTTTGGGTCTATTACTATTAGTTAGGCAGATAAGGCATGATCACTTTCATAAGTTGTTAGTATGAAAACCTTTTTGTTATTTTACTTGAATAAATAACAACTATTTTTCTAGTTATAACTGATACCAACTTTCTTGAACTAGTCATTTCCAAGAAAAAGGAAGTAGAAAGTAGCAGGAACAACTTTAACAATGATTGGAATAGTTATTCCTTCAATTTCTACAGAAAAATCCTTAATAATTCCTAAAGGGTATATAGAAGTACTAGTTGCTATAAAAATTAGGCTAGTAGAGGCTTGTTTAATTTTAAGTCCTAATTCTTAAACAGTCTAATAAGTGATCATGCTAATAGCAGCACCACTATTGATAATAGCTTGGTATAATCTGTTTCTAAGTCAAAAGTTGCATTTTACAGGAGTAGTATAAGTAGGTGATTGGACTAGGTTAGCATTTTTAGCTTCTTTATACAGATATGTGGATATAGCTATATGAATAAAAGAGTTGTCAAGGAACTGTTCCTATTTCTTTGGTGTTGTAACAGAAAAAATAGAAGGAGAATCTTTATGGCCAAGGTAGTTAACATCTCTATAATAGAGTGAGGGTGAGCAAAAACTAGTTCTTCTTCTATCACTATTATAGGAGTCTGAGTATCTGCTTCTTTCTTTAGAGTTTTCTCTTTCTCTAGAAGGGTTTTAATAATAAGATCTGTTATAACTTCAAGAACAAGATCTTTGGTTGCATTTATTATTTCTCTTATAGTTGTCTCTTTGGTTGAATTATTGTTCAGCTTATTTGGTTTTACATTTAGCAATAAAATGTTCTGTTCATCCACAGTAGTGATAGCAGTATAGATCTTTGACTTGAGGTCTGTTAGAGTTAGGTGTAGTTGCAAAATTAGCAGATTGAGGTTGGGATGGTTGCTGTTGCTATGCCAAGTTGATACTAAGTTTAGCAATCTGGTCTGTTAGTTATTTGATAGCTTGGTCTGTTTTTGTGATAGTGCTAACAGCTATTATATGTCCAGTTTCTCATTGTTTTGTAGTAGTAATAGTAGCATTTAGATTAGCAGATTCACTAGCTTTCATGTTGATAGAAAATTCAAAGCATAGTTCTTGAATAAATAATTGTTTGGTGAAGTTAGCAGAGAAAGCATTACCAGAGTTAACTCATCTTTTCAATTGTTTAAAATGATTGACATAGGCATCTACTGTGTCTGGGCTTTGTTTAATGTCAAAAAACTGTTTTTGTCAAATAGCTTTTTGTTTAGATGTGTAGAAACAAAGCCTAAAAAGATGTTTAAAGCTTCTATTTTGGTTGATATTATTATCAAAAGTATTTGAAACAGGGTTAAGACTTAGCCACCAATCTAGTGCAATTCTTTTTAAATATACAGATGTAAATTCTAATTTTCAAGCAGCATCCCACTTATTAGCAGTAGCAGCTCTTCAAAAATCTTCAAGCCATTGTTCTGAGTTTTGAGTTCGATCATTATAAAAGAAGTCAGCTTTTATAAGAGCTTTTTCACTTCTATTTAGAGCTTTAGTAAGGTTAGTCATAGCTTGTGCAGCATCTTGTAAAGCCTATTGTGCCATGTTATCAAATAGATTAGAGGAGTTATCAAGAATAAGTAGAAGTGAAGGAAAAAGCTGATATTGAGGTTGAATAACAATAGTTTGAAATTGGACAGTGATAGGTTAAGATTAAGAAAGAGCAAGTTGAGATGGAGTTAAAGAAGAAGAACTATTTTTAAAAGTTTGTTGAGGTAAGTGAGTATGATTTGAGCTAAAGGTTTCTGTAAGGTCTACAGAAGCAGTAATATATTCATCTGTTTCTAAATTGTTAGTAAATAGTAAAGGGATTTGTGAAGTCCAATTAGAAGTATAATAACTTTTAGAAAGTTTAGTAGATATAACTAATTTACTATAAAGAACTAAGCTATCTGCTGAGTTATATAAGAAGGGAATATTATCAGTAAAAGTAATATTAGTAGTAGGTGGTAGAATAGGGCTTCCTAAATTTTCAAGATGTTGACTAAATTCTTCTGGTTCTTCAAAACTAAAACTTAGAGAAACATCAAGATAAAGGTCAAAAGCATTTTGGTATTCAAAAAATAAGGTAGGAAGTTGAAAGAAGTTGGTATATCTTCTAATTAGAGTTAAAGCAATTGTTCTAGAATCACCAATGTCTTGTTGGTATCAACAACTAAAAATAATATTTTTAATGCAAAGGTAAATTGTAATTCATTTTGGATATGAAGTAGTAAGAACAGTAAAGTTGTTCTGAGTTTGGAAAGAATAATGTTGAGCTATAAAGTTAGTTTAGTACCAAGTCCAAAATCATTCAAAATCTGAGCAAAGGCTAGTACATTGAGGGAAGTAATACTGAAGACAAGATAAATCTGAATACTGTGCTTGAAGTATGTCTACTGCAAGATGAGATTCAGTTAAGTATACTTGTTGATAGCTTTGGATATTCTTATTGTAGAGTTCAGCAGCAGTATAAATTATAAAAGAAGAGGTATTTTTATATCCAGAACTTTGCTAGAATAACTAATACTTGTTTGAGTCTCTTGCTAGGATAACTAATACTTATCTGTGTCTTTTGCCAAGATAACTAATACTCATCTGGTTCTCTTGCTAAGATAACTAATACTTGTCTGAGACTCTGTCAGGATAACTTTTCTAATATATTCAGAAATGTTTCATCTAGGGTGACTTGTTTTTTCTACAAATTTAGCCTTTTCACCAAAAGGCACCAAATGTTATAGATAAAAGCCTTCTTAATTTTATACTATAATAATAACACAGTACAGAAAATTCTTTATGAGTATATGTGATATCTAAGAGAGAAGTATAACTTTTGTTAGACATTATTAAAAAACTATACCCTTCTTTGAGACAGTTCAGAAAAGGTAATACAATACTAATAACTTTACTTTATTTTACTAAAAGAAGATAAACCTTGCCTATAGAAATTACTCTAGAGAAGAAGTATTAATACAGTTTATAGTCAAAAGCCATTTATTAAAGTAATAACAGAAAAGGCTATTCTTAGATTTCTGTTTCTAAAGAATCCCAAGATGTGTTTATAATATTAAAGAGAAGAGAGGTATCTGTTGCTTAATCACATTTGAAAAATTTAGCAGAGTTTATATATCTGTAAGCTAAGCAGCTAAGTGGCTAAGTGGCCAAGCAAATAAGCAATTAAGCAACTAAGTAACTAAACAAATAAGCATTAAGTAACTAAGTAACTAAGTGACTAAGTGACTAAGTGATTACTAATTAACTGAAAAGTTCTAGTAACTACTAGTAATAATATTAATAATACAATAATAAAATAACTAATACTAAATAATAATAATAATAAAATAATAATAATAACTAATAATAATAAAATAATAATAATTTGTTTTATAACAATATATTAAAAATCTTTCTTCTTTTTTTGTAAGATTCATTTTTGTAATTTCTAATATTGTGATTTTTTTTTCTTCTGCCTAGCTTAGCAAACTTTTAAGTTTCTATTCTTTGGCTTTAAGTTCATTAATATCATGATCAAAATTGGTTCTTTAAGCATATTCAGGCCCTAGATTATATGGTAAGGGGAATGATGATAGAGAAAAGTCAAGTATAATACATATAAGACAAACAAATAAGCAAGTATAGTAAATAAATAAACAATAATTGAACTTAATAACTTCATGTTCAAAATATGGTTTTATGGTTATATGGATCATAGATCAAATCATGAAAAATAATTAGTTAAGATTAATCAAAATATTATAATAAAATTTAAAGATCAATTAAGCATCAATTAAGCTGCATAATAAATATGCAATTAAGGAAAGTTAAATGTCATATGATCAATTTATTATATAATAAATAAAAGAGTTAAATAGCATGTAACAAATTTGTGACATAGAAAGAGATAAAGTCAAAGATATACATATATAAATAGAGCAAAAAAACAAGAAAAATTAGTTAGTACATATCTTGAGTAAAAATTAATACTAAATATATCTAACATATAAACCTTATCTACATGCAATGCAAGTACTAGCTCTTCTATTTACTAAGAAAGATAGTGATTAAACACTATTATGACAGAAAAACCTAGGCAGATTTAATAAAACAGAAAAAGACACTAATATTACTTCTGAGTAATCAAAACTACTAACTAATCAATAATTAAATAATGTTTAACTTAATTATAAATAATTGAAAAAAAAACAAGAATCTATAGGTTACATAAAACATCCTAGTACCAGGACATAAATAGGTACTGTGCAAAAAAAAAAAAAAAAAAACCAGTTAAATGAAACTTTGCATAAGGAAACTTAAATAATATTATAATTGATTACCTTATAGAAACCCACACAGACAATGCTGATGAAAGAACTTGTATAATACCCTAGTTCAACTTACAACCTCAATGATTATAAAGGTATTTGATCCAACAAAACCTATTTATATCAGGCATGAGAATATTGAAGAATTTCTAATCTATTTTGAAGTCTATGCTATGTCAAAAGATTAAGATGACAACAAAAGGAGTCTGATAATTGTACTTCATATAGCAGACAAATTAAAACCATCAATAATACAGTTAAGAATAAATAATCTAAATTGGAAGGACCTGAGAGCAGCCATAATAAAGAAATGAGAAACTTCATCTGGCATCAATGCAAAGTTGGAGCATCTAAAAAATATAGTTCAGAAGTCAGAAGATACTGTTCAGATGTATACCAATTGCTTTGATGCATATATTGCTAAAATACAGAATTAATTGAGAGACCTTAAAAAAAGAAAGTAGTACATTTAAGGTCTTCAAAGCCTATATAGAGAAAGAGTTATTGATTTGTGTCTAAATATGTATGAAGATGCAAAAAAATTGGTGTTAAGATAAAAAAATATGATTATAATAAGAAATATATTAATAAAAGTTTAGTTTAAATTGTTAACAATAAAAGGAATTAGCTAGTTAAAAGAGAGGCTAGAGAATTCTCAGCTATTTAGAAAGTAAGGAAGATCAATTATATCAGTAATCAGCACTTTTCAAATTTAAAAAGATTAGACCAAATAAAAACAAGTATTGTAGAGTTGTTAAAAGACATATGAACTCTTATAGAAAAGAGATATGACCTTTCTTGACATGAGTTTTTACCTTCAGATGCAGCACAAACCAAAGTAAATATAAATCTGAAAAAGAATTTGTCTTGAAGGTGCTATATGTGCAATCAAGAAGAACACTTGTCATGTGATTGCCCTAATCAGTCAAACAAGAATCGATCTATATAGGTTATACTTAACTAAGAATAAACAGATGAAGAGTCTAGACATAAAAGATGCCAATGTAAGGTTTTTCAAAATCATAAAAAAAGTATTGAAGAAAGGAGATGAATACCTTATGATACATATAAATAAAAAAAAGTATTATTCAATATTAAGAGTCTTGGTAAAAGATAGTATTCAAATATAGATGAAATAAAATCTGTATTAAAAAAGAGGAAGCATAAGAAATTAATAGAACCTATTAGTTTAAATAATAATAAGGCTTTCGCTAAAGGATCAGTTATGTATATACTACTGGCTGAGCTGAGTTAAGAAATTAATATTCTCAAGCTAATAGCTGAAAAAGAAATAGTTATCACATTGGGTCAACTATTCAAATGATTTTTCAAGGCCCATAGTGAAGTACTCAAGATGCTAACAAGGAAGAAATGAGCAAATAAAGTTCTTTTTATGAATGCAAAGATCAGGATCATATAAGAGGTTTTTGAAAATAATAAATTGAAATTAGGTAATATACTAATGAGCATATCTAAAATCAATAGAGAAACAGTTTTAGTATCTGTAAATCCAGGGTCACTTTAAACCTGATGCATGAAAGATACACTCAAAAACATAGCTTTTTTTAAAAATTAGCTACCAAAAGGGGATGTATAGCAGATAATCAGTTGAGTAAATTTGTGGGGTATATAAAAAATATTAAAGTGGATATGAAGAGTATTGTTGTATATTAGAAGTTTTATATCATAGAAGCTGCAAGTTTTGATGTATTACTTGACATGCTCTGGTTGGCTATGTCCAAATGCAGTTTAAAATAGAAAGACAACAAACTTTGATGTAATATTGAATCAGAAGAAGAAAGGGCAGTATTTATAGTCTTGGTAGTATCAGACAGTTGGATAAATAATGATAATAGGAGTAAAAATGATGAAAAAAATAATGCTGAAGATTTGTTGGAAGTGTGACAGATAGGAATTAAAATACAGAATCCTAGAAGCACAAAATGACACTTAGATAACATTTTGTATGGAGGCTCAAATTTTAATAACCTAATAGTAAGAAAAATCAGTAATACAGACATAGATTATGTGATTAGTCAAAAATATAAAAAAAAAGTGATATGTTGGTTAAAGAAAAACAAAAAGAAAGATGAAACAATTAAGGAGATAGAGCCAGAGTTAATAATGTAGCATACAAAAGAAAACTCCAACATGATGAATATTGGTAATTCTCTATCTAAAATAGTAAAACAATGATTATGAGAACAGTTGATTAAGAAAATACCAAATATGTTTGCTTTTGACTTATCTGAGATAGAAAAAACAGATCTGGTTCAGTATGAGATATATACAAGTGGAAAGATAATACCTCTAACATAGATGTATCCTATATGAATCAACAACTTGGAACATGCCAAATTGTTTAAAGAACACTTAAAGAAGATGTTGAAGTATGGGTTATTGGAAAAGAGAACATAACAATATATATTATTGTTTTCTAGTAAGAAAAAAAGAGGGTAGCACAGATTGTTTTTGTATCATCAGTAATATAAGACTCTTCAACAAACATATTATAAAAGATAGTTATCTATTGCCATTAATAAGAGATATTCTTGAAAAGGCAGCCAGTCATGATTGGTACTCATGCATAGATATGTTTAAGAGATACTGGCAAATCTATATCTGAGAGGAAGATTAAGATAAAATTGCTGTTTTAACATCATTGAGCACACTTCGATATGCTGTGATATGCATAGGTCTTAAGAATGCTAGCAAAACATTTTAGCATTTAATAAACATCATATTAGAAAGAAAAGAATAAAAGAAAGTTGTAACAGCATACCAAGATAATATTGGATTGTGAACCAGTAGAATAAAAGAGTTCTATATTAAAATATTCATCAAATTGGCAAAAAAATTTAAGAAGACTGAATTGATGTTTGCAGTAAAAAAGTGCTTTCTTTTATATAAGAAGTTGCACATATATAGTTTTGTGATTAGTTAGGAAGGAGTTAGAGTAGATTCAGCAAGAATTGAAAAGATCAGAGAGTAGAAGGAACTTGCAACTCTTAAACAAGTACAATTCTTTATGAGATAATAAACTATTATTGATGATTTATAAAAAGGTTTAGCAAAATCACAAAACTTTTAACAAACTTGACAAGAATAGAAGTTAAGTTCTATTGGTGTAAAACACAAGATGAAGCTTTCTGTATCTTAAAGGCTTTTTTGCTAGATAAAACTGTATTAAAAGAGCTGAATTGGCAAAGGGCATGTGATGGAATTTGTCTCTAAGTGTGGTTAGAACAAAAAGATGAGACACAGAAGATAAGACCAGTATCTTTTGAGTTACAAAAATTAAACAAGCATAAAGTTAACTACATTGTAACAGAAAAAGAATGTTTGAATATAGTCTTTGGCTATAATATAAATGAATGATATATGGCTAGTACTATGTTCAATATATAGGTGAATCATTAGGCCTTAAGTTGGTTATTTAATAAAGTAATATTAAAAGGATAACTTATAAGATAGATCCTGGCATTGCAATCTTTTAACTTCTGCATCTGATATAAGCCAAATAGGAAACATGAAAATGCAAATAAGATATTCAAATTATTTGGCTCTTCTGAAAATAAGACAAATAATAATGAGAAGTTTATAGATTCAATAATAATATGCGTAAACCTAGAAGATATTAAGATAACAGATTTGAAGATAGTTTACAACTATTTGCAAACCTATTTTTGGCTCTCTAACATAAGCAGTATGGATTTAAAACAGTTTCAACAAAAAATATAAAAATATTGTCTAATTAATGATTAACTATACAGAAGAGCAGAAAAAAGAAAACCATCATAAAGAATAATATTTAGTGATGAAGAAAAGATGTGAATTCTTAAAGTAAATCATAAGGAATTGGCAGAAGAAGAAAAACATTAGGGAATAAATTCAGTAACTCGAAAAATCCTAATAAATTACATATAGGCAACAGAAGTAGTATATAAGGATATTAAAAAGTATATCTTATCCTGTGAAGCATATCAAAGATGTGCACCAAAAATGGCACCTAAATCTATATATATGATGGCAACAAGTTAGATCTTTAACAAAATTTATATTGACTACATAGGGCTGTTATCATGAACATCCACTAGGCATAAACATATAGTTATTGCTATTAAAAATTTGACAGGTTTTGTAAAGAGTTGAGTTCTGAAAAGAAAGACTTTTCAGAATATAGCCTAATTTTTGTGGGAAAAGGTCATATTATAGCATAAGTGCTTTGCAGAACTAATCTCAAATTATAAAACAGAATTTAAAAACATGATAATAGATAAGCTCTCTATACAGCTTGAAACTAATCATAGCTTCTTTGATAGCTATCACTCTGAAACAAATAGAAAGACAAAAAGAACAATCCAGAAGTTGACCAGGATTTTAAGAAAGTTATATGCTAAAAAGTAAAACAAGTAGCATAAATATCTGCATGAAGCAATCTGAGCCATAAACATTACTGTAAATGATTTGGGATATTCATCCTTCTGGTTAGTTTATAGTTATGATGCAATTACACCTGTAAAATTAATAATAAAAAGTTATCAGGTTATGATAACCAAGAGGTAATAAACAACTGATAAATTACTTGAATTCTAAATTAAACAAATGAAAGGTTTGAGGCATGAATTAAATGAAGCTCAAAAGAAGAAAGATATAGTAAAGATAAAGTAGAAGGAGTTTTACAACAAGCATAGTGTTAAAAATAAAGAGCCTATCAGTATAGGAGACTTAGTGCTTGTTTACAATTTTATTTTTAATAGGTTACTAAGAAAATTTGACTATTAATAGAATGAACCCTATATAGTAAATAAAATAGAGAAGCATAGTTAGTACTACTTGGCAGAAGTAGATAAATGTGAGCTATATAAAGCCTTTATCAGAAATAGAGTCAAGAAATTATGAAAAAAACTAAAATTTGTAAAAGCTAAACTGATCATAGAAGGTGTTGACTTCAAGAATGAAGGTCAAAAAGGGTCTAGCTTCTGTTCTAGTCAAGATCAGTTCTTCAAGCAAATTCGAGCTCTAGATTATATAGTGAGAGAAATAATGATAGAAGAAGGTTAGGTATAATACATATAAGACAAACAAATAAGCAAGTATAGTAAGTAAATAAATAATAATTAAACTTGATAATCTTATATTCAAAATATGGTTTTATGGTTATGTGGGTTATAGATTAAATCATAAAGAATGATTAGTCAGGATTGGTTAGGCTAATTATAATAAAATTTAAAAATTAATTAAGCATCAATTAAGCTGCATAATAAATATGCAATTAAGAGAAGTTAAATATTGTGTGATCAATTTATTACATAATAAATAAAAGAGTTAAATAGCATATGACAAATTTGTGATGTAAAGAAAAATAGAGTCAAAGATATACATATAAATAAAGTGAAAAGATAATAAAAGTTAGTTAGTATATATCTTGAGTAAAAATTAATACTAAATATATCTAATATATAAATCTCACCTATATGCATGCAAGTGCTAGCTCTCTTATTTACTAAGAAAGATGGTGGTTGAACACCATTATAACAATTAACATTATGGCATACTATTTTGATTTTTTTTTCTTTTTTTCTTTTAATTGTTCTTGTTTTATTTTTATATTTACTTTTTTTTTTTTTTCTGCTTTTTTTTTCTTTAGATAAGGAGACATTTTTCTTTTTTGTTTTTAAAAACTCTTTTCTTCTTTTGCAAAAACTCTCTAATTTTCTTATCTATGTTTACAAGTTCAACTAAGGCATTTTTAGAAGCATTTGGTTATGTTCTTTCTTGTTAAGTCTTTTATTTCTTTTAATTTTTTTAGTCTTTTCAAAATTTAACCTAATACATCTCCTATATAAGTATTCTTTTTTTGCTATTAAGTCTTGTTTATATTAGTTTTTTGCTTAAAATTTTTTTTTCTTTTTATTTATACTTCTATATCTTTTTCTATTTTCAGTATCTTGGTTTTGGTTATTACTTTCTTCTTCTATTATTTGGTCTTTTATTCTTATGCTCTTTTTATTTTTTCTTTTTTTTTTATATATTTTATTTCATTAGTCTTTTTTTTTGTTTCTATTTTTTGCATTAAAGATTTAACTATATTTTCTATAATATACTTTTTTACTTTTTTTTTTCTTTTAAGCTTTCTTGCCCAAAAAGCAAATGATTGTTAAATCTTATTAGTTTGGTCTGTACTTCTTTTCTGATATAAAAATAATTATTTTCCCACAAAGTTCGGGGTTTGACTTTATGGGCTACCTTTTGAGAGTTGACTTTATCTGAAAAGAGGATTTTTATTTCACCCTGGGAATAATCCTCTAATTTGGCTGATAATTCCTGAATTTGGGCTTCGAGGGATTGGATTAATTGATCTTTTATAGAAGTTTATTATTAAGAACCTGCTTGGTGGTTTTGATAGACTGACCGTCAGAATTTTTAGTTGCATTATTTTCTTCACATAAACCTGACCATACGGTCAAGAATGGGCCAAAACAAAAGCATGCTCCCAACAACCTGAACTTTTACCTCGACAATCTTTTAATTCTCAACTGCACTTTTTATGTTGCACTCCCGCAGCCAAAAAATCGGTCAGAAAAATATGAATGTGCCAATTAGCAAAGCACTCATGCTTTTCATTATAATCTTTTTTGGTTACTATTTCTGTTCATTGAAATGTATACTAACTTTGCAACTCTTTTTCTTAAACATCATAGTAATAGAACTTCTAATGCATTTTTTGATAGCTCTAATAGTTTTGAAGTAAATTAGCTATGCAAGTCTTGTAAACTGTAATTTTCATTACCTTTAGTTACTCTTGTAAATTTGTGAATACCAACTGGCAATACTTATAAAATATTTTCTATTTTAAGATTTTCTGTACATATTACTACTAGCACTTTATATTTGGACCTTTGATTTAGTTTATTTTGGCATTTCTAATATTTTTGCATATATATTCTATTTTTTCTGTATTAATGCCTGCTGGCAAATTTTATATCATTAGATAATTATTTGTTACTACTTCTTTATTTGTCTGTAAGGTTTCTATATTTTTTTTTTGTTTTTGCTTAATTCATGTCTTTATATTCTTCTTCTTTTTTTTCTTTATTTTTTGTAAGATGTTTATTTATTTTTTTGTTTTGTTTCAATTTTATTTACTTTATATTTTCTTCATTTTTTTTAGTATTGTGTTTTTTTTGCTATTCTGTTTTTTGACTTTTACTCTTATTCTCTTCTGAAATAAGTTTAAGCTATTTATCTTCTTTTCTTCTAATTCTGTTTATTGTTGTATCTTTGCTATATTTATAATCAAAATCTATTTCTATTTAATTGGTTTCTTTTTTGAATATTTTTTTTAACTGTTTTAATATAATAATTATTTTCTAAGATTTACTAAACATACTTTACTCTTTTTTTCTTAGATTCATTTGGCAAAACATATATTAGCATATTTGTCTTAAAAGATTTGTTTTTGTTATATATTCTGTTTTCTAAAGAACTAGGTTGTAATATATATATATTACAACCTAGTTATATTAAGTTGTTATCTAGTTATAAGTAAAGTATTACTTAGATGTGAATAAACTGTTATCTAGTTTTTGTTTTTGGTGCTTTGTAGCCTTTTAGAAACTGTTTTGATAATCTTGTTTACTTTGTCTTAGATTCTGGTTTAATGATTATCTTGGCTTTCTTATTTGTTTTGCCTTGAGTGTTAGTTGAAGACTATTTTGATTATCTTTTTTTCTCTGCTTTGAGACTGATTTGGAGGTCATTTTTGATATCAAGGTCTGGATTCTGATTCAGATGCTGGCTTAAATGAAGAGAGGCTTGGATGAAAAAAAGGTATATATTTAAAAAGATGAAGGCTTCTGCTAATATTTATATAATAGATTATGCAGAAGCCTTTACTTTTAAATATATATTTACTTGCTTGTCTCTTTTTTTTTGCATATTTGTCTACTCTAGATCAGTGATGGTAAATGACCTAGTCATTTGCTTAAATGACTAATGACCTAAAATAACTTTAAAATAACTGGTCATTATGGTCATTCAAATTTTAGATCATTTGCAAATGACTCATGACCAAATGATATGGGTTATTTTAAAATGACTAGTATTATTTGGGTCATTTGGATCATTTTGGTAATTATGTATTGTGAGCCATAGGACTGTAATCCTGAAAGCTTGTAATCAGGAATGGGTATGTCGATCACTATCTGAAATAGGTTTAACAGCAGTATATGCAATGTATACTGTATTCACTGTATACTATGTATCTTATGCATCAGGATAATAATGGATATCAGTGTAATAAAGAGAGTTAGTGAGATCAAGAGTATAATTATAATAATTAGTATGAACATTATAATTAATATAAACAATATGATCGATATTATTAATATAAACATTATCATCAGTATAATTAGTATAGACATTATAAGTAGTATAAGCAATATATCATGAATCAAATATATAATATGCCCTATATAAACAAAAGTATATAATAAAGGCCTTGAGCCCTATGAAGAAGATAGAGTGTTCGTGATTCAAATAGAATTTATCTTCTAATAATAAATATTCTACTATTATTATAATAATACCTACAATCATAAACACACCACTCACCAAATCTAACTACCTTTTATTGACTAAGCTGTTCATAGGTCACACAATGTATCCAATTGAGAAGAGAACAAAACACTGACACTGGTTCTCTGATGTTAGTGTTTATATGCTAGAGGTTTATATAATACAATTGACTTGCTATTGGTTAAATCAATAAAGTTTATATACATATGCAGTACTTGTACATTTTATAGTAAAAGATAGTCAAATTCATATACGTACGTATGTATATAAAAGACAAAAAAAAATAATAGAGTTAAAATAAGACATTGTTAACTGAAAGCTAAAAAATCACAATGATATAGGCAAAAAACCAAGTACTTCACAATAATTATTTATAATAATTTCTTTATAATGCAAAAAAATTTTACTGTATAACCAGAGCTATTTTTTATTTATATTATATGAATAATGAATAGAGCAGTTAGAACTTTTTCATGAAGACTTGGCCAAAATTATAACTCAAATCGAAGCACAAGTAATGTATAAAGAACATTGAAGAACAAGAAACATGCTAATAATAAAAAAAAACAAACAATTAAAAAAAAATTTAAATAAAGAAAAATTAAATAAAAAAAAATTAAATAAAGAAAAATTAAATAAAAAAAAAATTAAATAAAAAAAAATAAAAAAAATAGCATTAGATCAAGTAAAAGAAATTGAAACATTTTGTAAGTATTGCATGATATTGAATGTTAATGATGGTAATTTCACAAATGGAAATAAAAAGATGAAAAGTATTACTAAATTAGAATGAATCATTGTGCTAAGTATGTTGGTTTGCATATATAAAAATTGAATATTATCTTATAAATTCTTGTTCTAAATATGTATTTTCTCTTTCAATATAGTATATTTCGTTCACAATAATGGGCAGAAAAGAATATAACTTTCAAGAATTTTTTCAATTAGCAAAGCCAGATAATCCAAAGGCTAATAAAAAGGCAGTTTGTTTATCATATATTCAAAAATATATATTACCTATTGCACTTACAAACCCTAAGTGCTTTGTCTCAAACAAGACAAAATTATGCTAGAGTCACCTTAGAAATTGTCCAAATTTTAGAGCCGAATATAGTACAGATGAGGTTTCAGAGATTCTTGCATGACTTGTGCCTGAAGATGTTAAAAAGAATACTAAGAAAAAGGATAATGAAAAAGGTAACTATATTAATTATATAAATATAGTTGGTTTGTACTATATATGATATTAATTACTTGCTTGATAAATTAGTAGTGACCGATGTTGAATTTGTGTCTGAAAACAAAACTATCACATCTTCTACAATCTCAAAAACCAACTCATCACTTATCAAAAATTTTGTTCCAAAAAAACAAAATCAAAAATCTATTACTAGTTTTGTTTTGCATTCAATGTTTAGTAAAGATAAAGAACATCTTGAAAACTTAATATTACATATAATAGTATCCAATAGCCTTTCTTTTACATTCATGAAAAATCAAGAAATACAAGATGTTTTTAATTATATTGCACCAGCTTTAAAGCTACCTAATCGATAAGCAATCAGTGATCAGATTCTTTCAAAATACTCAGAAAAGCTAACTAAGAAAATCTTACAAGACGCATGTGCAGATAAAATTAAAGTAATAGCAATATTGATTGCTGGATGAATATTAAACAGGAGCATCTTTTTGGCATTATATTGATCACTTTTAAAGGTGAATTCTTGGTTTGAAATGCATGCGATATTAGTGATCAATGATCAAAGACTGAAAATATGAAAATTCTTATTAAAAATATTATGGATGATGCAGATCTAAAGGGTATAAAAATTAATTGTTTTGTGTCAGATTCTGCTGGCGAGTATGCAGCTGCAAGATAAGCATTAAACACATATTAGTTAACTTATTGTTAAATATAAAATAAAATATAATAATAATTTTTTTTTTATAAGCACTAGCTAAGAGTAGAATATTCAAATAAAGTTTTTATGCCTTGCATGGCACATCAAATAAACTTGGTTTTTGGTGATATTTTTAAGGCATCTGATATATTTAAAGCAACATTAAAAAAAGCAATACATATTGTAAGCTATTTCCATTTATCACCATATTTTACTGGATTATTATGAAATGAACAAAGGTCTTTCTATGGACAAACTATTTCTCCTGTGAAATACATTGAAACAGTTTTTTTTTTTTTGTTTTTATTCTGTTTTAAAAACTGAGTTCGTACTTAAAGTATGTACTATTTACTAGCTAAATAAAATTAATAAAACACTCCTTAATAATAAATGTAAACCTTTTTAAGATGTTAGCTACAAAATTTTTACCAACCAAAATTGGAAGAGAAAGTACTTCTCGAAATGGACTATTATGGCAACAATTTTTATTAGACAACAATAATGCAACTAAAACACTTTCACCTGACATTATAACAATCATACAAGATCCTTATTTTTGGATTCAATTATATGAACTTCAAAATTTATTATTTCCATTATGTAGTATTTTAAATAAGCTCCAAAAGGATATTGTAAGACTTTTTGAAGTCTTACATTGCTTTGGATAGATCATCAAGGTTTTTACAGACTATAATGACAAGCACTTTTCTGATTATATAGTAACCTGATTAGAAAATCGATAGGCACAATGGAAACAGCCCTTACTTCTTTTGTTATTTGTTTTACACTCAAAATATAGACTCTCTAAATTTTCTTCTAATGTTTCAGGTCTCTCTTATTCACATTTTGGTTAATAGATCAACTACTATTATTATGTATGGTTTGACAAGATACCAACACATATTTTGCATGAGTTTCTACTATATCAAAGGGAGAAATTTCTTTTTAATAAGGAAACATATAATCAATTTAATGAAAACATTATAGATTTTTGGGAATCTGCAAAAGGATTAGCACCTGAATTATCTTGATTGGCTCTACAATTATTTGGCATTTGTGTTAATGCTGCTTCAGTTGAACATTTATGATCGTCTATAGGGTTTTTACATATCAAACATTAAAATCACTTGCCTGTATATATATTATTTAGCTCTTATAATTTTTTAGAGATTGTACCTGGATAGGCATTTTTATTAGATAGCTATAATAAATTATCTGGATAACTAGGTAAATTGCCTGGATAACTAGGTAATTTAATAATACCTAGGTAGAAATTTTTTTGGTGAACACAATTTCAATAATTTTCTATTACTTAAATTTTGTTTATTTATTTTAGTATAACAAGGTACTAGCTATGAGCCAGTTATGCAGTAATATATTTAGCAAGAGAAAACATAGTGAAGTCAAAAAGAATGAACAGCAGTATAAATGAATCCATATCATAACCCCTATCCAACCTTTTAATAAAGATGTAACACGAAATAAATTGACAGAGTCTTCTTTACTGAAAAGTAATAATGAAGAAACTGATTTATTAGTTTCAAATGATTTATCAATTCAATTAAGTGAAATTACTAAGATGAATAATAAAGATGTAGTTGATGATATTAAAGAAAATTGGTCACATATGATGAAAAACCTGATTAGTTCATTGGATAGTGAGAATTGTTTAGATAATAGTAATGTTGTAGATAGTAAACCACTTGAATTTGAATTGCATGGGCATATTATTCATCCAGTAGATAATCTATCAGCCAAATGGAGTTTGTTGGAATTATTTGATGATTCATTAGAAGCACCTGTTTCTTTTGTTCATTAGTTATTTAATAAAATTTAGTAAATTTTCTTAAGTTAGAGAAATATAGAATTGAACTAATACAACATCAAAGGCATAGTGTCAAACATGTGACTCTTAAAATGATTCACAGATATACAAGCAAAAATAAAATTGATTGTTGTATCAAAGCATTTTAACATAAAGCCACTGAACACAAGAATTGAAAATAAAAATTCTAGTAATTAGTAAATTTGAATCTATAATTTAAACATATTACAAATAGTATGTCTAATTGGTTAGATTTAAATTAATAGTGATGATTTATTTATATATACATGCTTAAGGTTTTTTTTTTTTTCTTTAACTATCGCAGAACACTATTAGTATACAATTACTTAAATTTATTAATTAACACAAATAAAAAAAGAGTAAAGCCAGCACTAATTTTAACTAAGCTTATTTAACAGACTATCAATAATTCATTCGAATAACAAAAAGAAGTAAACTTTCAATTTTAATAATTATTAAAAGTTATTTTAATTTTTTTCATATATTACTTTATAATATTACTAATCTAATTTTTTAATTTTATTTTTTTTTTAATTTACTTTAGCATCTATTATGTTTCTCAAGTCTGGTTTTTTGAAAGTTTGGATTTTGTAAGTTTTATTTTATTCTTTTATTTTTTGCTTTCTTCATTTATCTTATTACTTTTGTAATACAAATTTTAGACAAATAATATTACAAGTCGTCTCTAATTAGCTTAGTTACACATATTTTATTTTTATTGCCTAGCTGCGGGCATATTTATTGTATATTTGAATTTTCAAGGGTCGATCTCTAATACTGAAGACATTAACAAGTTAGAGGATATGATCTAATAACATTTGGTTACATATATTTCTAGTCACCCTAATTTAAATATTTAAGATATTAGTTTAGCTTGAGTTTTGAATATTACAATTTTTAATTATATGTATATTTTGTTTTCTATATACAGTATATAGTTATAATTATTATCACATTTTATAAAAATTAATTTTGTAATAATTAATTTTAATTGGCTAAAAGATGTTAAATTATTAGTTAACAAATATTAAATGACATTCTAAGTCATTTAAGGTCTTAAAATAACTAATGACTAGTCACTATTTATTTAGGTCACATGGGTCATTTCAGGTCATTTACCATCACTACTCTAGATGTCATATATGCCTGAGCACATACTAGTGTTTTTTTTTTTTTTTTTTTTAATGATGAGGCTATGTCTCTATTTTTATTGAATATTTAACTGAGATTTTTATATAAAATTTAAATCTAGTTTTAAAATATTATAGCAAGAATAGAAGCTTAGATTAATTTATCTGTAATCTAAACTAACTAGAGTGGCCAAGGCTCATCTAGATTTGAATATTAGTAATAATATATAAGAGATTAGTTTGATATTTAATCTATTGTATATATCAAGAATTAATCTTATAGCTAATAGTATTAAAAGAAGAAGTTTGCATTAATTGCAAAATAGAATTAAAAGGTAAATTAAAAGTAAGAAGATGAATTGTAGATCTTGAAATACAGTAAGGAATCCAAATTTTGTAATAAATTTGTTGATTAAGATGAAGTAAGAATTTAGTAATAAGTGTTATAAATATTTTTGTAAATGATAAGTCTGTAACTATAGTAATAATTTCATTTAATACTAAGCCTGATAGAGTTGAAAAATTTAAAGATAGGTTTAGTATACTGTAAATAAACATGCAGTTTAGTTGTTTGATTTGATAATATAGGTTAGTTATGATTTCTAAAATAGTATTAAGAGTAGTAATATTAAGAATATGTTGTAACAAGTCATTTATAAGATTATTTAATAGTTGATCAGATGGGCAAGTTGTTTAATGAAGGTAAGAGCTGGTATAATGATATTAGTAACAGGTAGGTGGATATAAATAATAATATTTGTATAAAATGTATAAGACAGAAAGTTCATTTAGTAAAATTTTAATTCTAAAAAACTTAAAAGTAGATGATTAAAAGCTATATGAAAAGGTTGAAATTTTTTGATTGTTGTTGATATACAATCAGGTGGCTTGCTAGTTGATTTGGTTAAAAATTTTTTTCTATTTATAAAAATAGTTTTGAGTAATCCATAGTGCATAAATATGTGCATAACAAATTATATAAATATTGCAATGAGTTGGTAGCTTAAGAAAAAAATTCTCAAAAATAAGAGTATAAGTTAGATTATAAATATTATATAATATAAAAGTAAAATATGGCAAGTTATAATGGTTATGTGCAAGTTAATTAGCTAAATTATTGTATATATATATATATTTTTTTTTTAACCTTAAGCAGTTATGCTAGTACTTTATTAAGATTCTTAAAACTATATATTTATACAATTATATAGAATTTTCCAATATCTAAGTCTAGCATCACTCGGCCACTCTAATGGTACCTAAGTGCAACTTGTCACACTATCTTAGTTAAAGATAGACTGCTTATCTAACTACTTAAAGCCATACTAGAAAGGTCTTATCTCTTCTGTAACAAGCATATTTATTGTCTTCATAGCTTTTTTCTTCATTTGGTCTAGCTTTTTTGCTTTTCTTTCTTTTCCTTCTTCTTTTGCTTATTTATCTTTTTTTTACTCTCTTCTTTGTTTTAACTCTTTCTTTTTTTATTTTGTTTGTTATATTGATCTTCTTCTCCCAGGCTTGTATTTTTTCACATCATACTTTTCATACTTGGTCATAGAAGATGTTCTATACTGTTCTTGTTACTATATCTATGCACTTCTGTGTTTCCTGTTTGCTTAAGAATCACTTGAGTCTTTTCTCTACTTTTAATATCATGAGTTTCTTTATCAGCACTTCTCTGTTTGTGATTTCTTCAACTTCTGTTTCTTCAAATAATGCCTTATATAAAACTTGTAATAAAATTCTGTTTTTTTCCTCTTCCTTGAGTCTGTTCTATACTGTTGCTATTGCAACCTTTTGAATTCGCTTCTACAGGCTTTTTTGTCTGCTGCAACTCACTAAATGTGCCTAAGTTTCTTTTTCTCCAACTTGGCATACTTGGCACTCTGCTGTTGTATATACTTTTGGTTTTCTTTTATTTAGCTCTTTAAGCATTGATAGGCTATTCATTATGCATTTAATTGCTGTAGCTCTTCTTGTGCTAAGTTTTCTTGACATACAATGTACTCTTTTTGTTCTGTTCATTTTTTTTCAAAAGCTTGACCAATTATATAATGCATTTTCTGTATCTGGTTCTAATGTTCATATTGGGTTTATTTCTCTTCAACTGGCTTCTATTCTGGCATTTGCTATTATCTTATACAAAAGTCTTGCTGGTATGTCAATTTTCTTGTTTTTCCATTCTAAATAGTACTCTATCTTGTCACTTTTAACTTTATCTGCATATATTTTATCTTGGCAATTTGCTCTTTTCTTTGCAAGAGAGTCTGCTTTGTCATTCCACTTGTTTTCACTATGGCTTTTAATCTTGATTAATTCTATCTTAATGTTCTTGTTCTTGATTAGACCTACAATGCTTAGTATTTACATTGTGTTTTTCTTCTTTAGAGTTCTTTCTTCTTCTATATTCTGTAGTGCTTTACTAATGTTTCTTAATGCTGCAATGCTATTTGTAAACATTTCTACACTTTTATTTCTGGTACTGTTAAGATTGCTGTCCATATTGCTGCTAATTTTGCTATTGTTGCTGAAGGCCAACCTTCAAGTTCCAATGCGATTTCTTCCTCTGGCCAATCTTCTTCTTCTTCTATTTGCACCTAACCAATACCCATTTTTTTTGTACTGTTTTCACCTTTCTTCTTGTATAGTGCTCCATCAGTATAAAAGCTGTATTTTCTCTTGTCTCTCTTCTTGTTTCACATTAATATCTCTACTAACTGATTTGTAATCACATTGTTGAGTTTCTGTTTTCTAATTAGTTCTACTTCTAATTCTTCTGTTTGTCTCATTCCTAACAATTTCATCTCATCTCCTTTCTATTCTTCTATTGCTCTATCTTCTTGTATCTGTTCTAGTATTGCATTGATCCTATTATTGGCTTTCTCTATTAGTAACTCTGGTATTACTCTCATATTGTGGTTTTGTCTTATCCATCTTTTGCACTTGTTAGTCATTTGTTTTGAACCGTTTTCACAACCTTTGCATAAACTTAATTCTATTACTGTCCTCCTTTTTTCTGTATACATTGACCAGTGTTCTGTTAACACCTTTTTCTTTTTCTTCTTAATTACTTTGCCTAATTGTTGATTGTGTTTCAGTTTATAAGTGATACATTCTTTTTTTCTTCAGTCTTTAGATATCTTTGTCCACTTAATCTTTAATGCTTGTGTATTGTATCTTCTTACTTTGTAATTATTTTGTATTTCTCTACTTGCTTGTGTTCTTAGCACCTTTTCTTCTATCTCTCTAAACCATTTAGCCTTCTTTCATTTGCATGACAGGTCTTAAAGGCTCTTCAGCTGTCTCCATGTGATCAGGTTGTTATTTTTAATGTCTATGAGTTGGTTCAGATATAGTAACTCCCATTCGTTTATTGTGCTACTACTTGCTATTCATGTTTTTGTTTCTAACATGTCTTTTATCTGTTTACCATAATCATAAACTTTCTATAGAGGTTTTTCTGCTTTAATGCTTATTCCTATTTTCTTTGCTTTAGTTATTATTTAACAGACTAAGTTGTTTTTCCAAAACTTCTCAGTTTCTATTTTCTTTTTATTGTTTCAAATGTCTTCTGTTAGGCCTGCTTTCTGATATCCTTGAGCTATTCTGAGCCTTGTTAATTCATCTATGTTGTCTCGTCTGTTGAGTCTTAAAAAGAGGCTGCTTATTTGTTTTGTCATTATTTCTTGACTTAGTGTTTTGCAATTTCTTAGATCTTTGTGCTCAATTGTGCAATTGTTTGCTGTTCTCATCATATTGCATTTATGCTTCACTAAGCATAT
>CAJVQA010000371.1:0-35668 GCA_910591915.1 Cetraspora pellucida
AGATTGATTGTTTGGTTGTAATTTATTTGAAGCATTGTGGATGTAGGGGAGATATGAGTTGTGTTAGTCGTTGAATTGATGATTTGGTATTTTTGAAGATGAATTTGGGAGTTGGATATGTTTGTTATTTTGCCAATATGCCAATTGGAAGATGAGATATAGAGTGTCCATGTGTTTTTATGATTGTCAGATTGAGGTGTAATGAGATTAAGTGTGTTTAGGAATGGGTTGATGGATTTAAGTTGGAGATTAGGCCATATTTGTAAAATAGGAAGAGTAGAGGTTTGATTTGAGAGTGTTTTAAACCAGCTTGGGATAGGACCTCGAGGAGATTTAAGAGTTCTGAGGTATATGTTTTTCCAGGGAAGTAAGTAAAGATTGTTAGCTGTAAGTAATTGTTCGAGAAAGAGTATTTTGTTGTTTTTTAAACTTAAGATTGTTGAGTTATTTGGAGATGTAATGAAGTTGTAAATATTATTTAGTTGGTTAATTTGTTTGTAATTCAAAAATGTTAACAATTAGCTAAATATTATATATTAATAACTTGTATATTATATTTAAGTTAATCTATATACTACAAACAACAAGATTATTAAAAAATATGATAATTAATATATATATACTAATAATTGGCCTAGCAAAAACAAAAAAAAATCATATGGACTGTATGCTAAGAAAAGGAACCAAATTGATAAAAAAATTTTTTTGAAAATAATAAATATTCTGAATCAGATGATCAAATCTACATCTATTTTACTTAAGAACTTTTTTTCAAAAAAAAAATCAATTTGGTCTCTTTTCTTAGCACAGTCCATATAATCTGTAAAAAATAGCATAATGTATTACAGAAATTTGGGTAACCTTAACTCATTATAGAACCAGTTGCTGCTTAAGCAAATTACCAGTTTATATAATTGACTCAATACAGCAGGCCCAGAAGAAATAGTAACTAATTAAGAATAGAAAATAGTTTTTATTTAATAGATGCATTTTAAAATATGTGACAAGAAAATATTTCTAAAACAAGTGCAAAGCTGTAAAAAAACAATTTGGCATGCTTAATAATGCTAAGAGTAAAAAAACTACAATTAGTTTTGAACTTTAACTATAAAACCCAATTTATAATAATAATTACTCTTTCTGATGATCCTCTGCACCAATTTTTTCACACATACTAACCTACGAAAATTATATAGTTAGTATGTTTATACACAACAAAACTTTGCTGAATAGCGTCTGGGTTCAAGAGTTTCAGATTGCATGTGGGCCATATGAAAAAGAGTTGAAAAAGACAGCTCCTTGTGGGTTTGGCTCTCTGATAGAAGTCTATGAAGTTATCAAAAAAGTAACTTTGACTACAACCAAAGAAGTTTTGTCAAGCTATATCTGAGCAACAGCAAAAATAAAAGCTTAGTTGAATATGCTATTCTATGTAACGTAAACTCCTATGCTCATTACAGTTGGTGCTTTAAAAAATTCCTTTCCCACTTTTTTCCAAGAAATTTTTATCAAAAAGTGGACAATTCAGCTTACCCCCATTGAAATCGGCATTGTTGATTCTTCCAAATCAGGATTGTCTATTAGTTCTATTCAGAATAGGCCCATGTTGCAAATAAAGCACAAGTACACATGTCTTGGAAAAACACAACAATAAGACGAGATTGAAAATTTTCGGCAATAGATAAGATGATTGGTTAGAAATGTGTCAAGTGTCGAAATATAAGATTTGGTAAAAAGTATGATGAGTCATACATGAAGATGGATCCAGTAACAAGAAGTCAGGGCGTCTGGCATATGGAAAATTCTCTGCCAGTTCAGTTTTAGTTGAATTGTTTCTCTTAGGATATAAGCTTTAGTATTAAATATGTTAATTAGATAGAGTTAAAGTAGAGATTACTGTATTTAGTAACATATAATTTTTAATAGGCCGATACAGTCTTTATAATTAGTGACTGTTTGTCTGACCTTCATCAGCAATCTTTTTTCCTTTTATTTCTTAATATTTGTTTTTTTTTTACATTTCTCCCCTATACACATTTTTTTTTAGTGCATTTCCTCTCAACAAGAAAATTTTTTTTTGGTTTTTTATCACCCTACGAACGAATAGTATCGGATTGGTGCTGTTCAATTGTAGGGCGACAGACAGATAAGCTTAATCCAGACTTTAGCAGGTTTGGTACAGCAGATCGCTCGTAGGTGCCAATTGGGTAACCACGTAATGATGGCATATAGAGTTAGATATAGTTTTATTTGTATATTGTCTATACTAAACATTTATAAATAAACTTCTAACTGGTTGACCATTGTGGCTGCCAAAGGTTAAAAAAAAAAAAAAAAAAATAATTTATAATAATGAAAGCATAAGAATATATAAAATTGTTTAAAAGAAAATTTTATACTAATAGTTATATATAGATTAAAAGAGTTAAGTATTATGTTTATGCATCAATTAATTAATAAAGAAGAAAACAAAATAATTACATAATAGCAATTAAGTTTTTAAAAAAAGATAATGCCAAAGATAGATTAACAAAGTGGTTCAAAATTCTAAAAACAGAGATAATAAAAAAGTCAAGCTGCAAAATAATAAAGCTAAAATTTAGAATTGCAGTTTTAAACAAAAGAAGAATTAAAACACAATTAAAAGAACTATCAGATGATACAAAATAAAAAAATTGAATAATTATAAATAATATACTATCCTATAAGAAAGAAGAAGTATTAATAAAAAGAATAATAGTTAGAACATCTAAAATAATACAAGTCAAATACTGAAAAGCAAGTTACCAACCAGAAAAACAAAAAACAATACTAAAAAAATATAGAGGCTGTAGCTATAAAAACAACAATACTAGTAATAGTTGTAAGAAAAAATACAAAAAATATAAAATTCATAAAATGATTACAAAGTATACAAATAGAAAAGATGTGTGACAACTAGAAGTTAATACAAATATGTTAGATTTCATTGTGCAAAAAAAAGATTACAAGGTCTCAAACTTTAAAAAATATTTAAAAAAGATTTGTATAGAAAACAGAGATATTAAAATAATTAAGAAACAAAAAATTAGTAATAGGATTACAGAGTTATTAATAAGAAAACATAAACATATTAAAGAAAATAATATCAAGTAAGAGAAGTTGATCTTTTATACAAATGGATTACTAGTAAAAGCAAAAAAAGAAAACCAAGATCCAGATTATATAAAAGCTAATTGGATGCAAATAAACAATAAAAAAGAATATATTAGCAAAATTTATAAGCAGATATATATTAATATAAACTTTAAATTTAGTTTTTTTAATAATTAGTAATTCACATTGGTTGAAATTTTTATTGTAAATAGTATATACATACAACTATATTATACTTAAATTTTAACTAATTTAGATTAATAGTTCTTAAGAAATCGCTTGTAAATAATAGTTTGTTTTTTTAAAAAAATTAACTATTATTAACAAATGATTTTTCAAGAAGTATTAATCTAAATTAGTTAAAACTTATATATAATATAGTTGAATGTATATACTATTTATAGTAAAAATTTCAACCAATTTGAATTACTAATTATCAAGAAAACTAAATTCAAAGTTTAAGAAAATTTAATAAAATTTTGTTATATATCATTATTAATTACTAATGATAATATTTGGCAGAAATACTATATATTGTTAGTAATCTAGAGATTACTAATGATATATATTACTTTTAAAAATTTTCTAATATATATAATAGATAAAGGTATTATCAGTATTAGAAAATGGCCTTCTTTAACAAAGACAAAGCTGTTAGCTATTTGATATATAGTTATTATAATACTAAGCAAAAGCAAAATTAAAATATATACAGATAATGCAGTAGCTATAGTAAGTATACATAATAATACATAATATATTAATGAAAAAAAGAATAAAAAGAAAAAATTATAACCTAGTTGTAAATATAGAAGATATAATACAAATACAAAAATTAAATTTAAAGTTAATAAAAATAAAAAGATATAGTAACAATAAGTAAAATAATAGGACAAGATAATGTAACAAAAAAAGAAGCAAATATATAAGATAAGAATAAAATTATAAAAGAACCTGTCTTAAGATTTAATGTAACATTTTGCTAAAAAGACAAAGTAGTAAAAAACCTAATATGAAACTTTGTTAAAAAAGTTCTTAATATCAAAAACAATGCAGATTGGAGCTGTGTATTAGTAATTAAAAAACTAGAACTAGAAACAAGCACTGCTAGGTACTATTATAGAAAAAGATTAAAAATCAAAATAGACCAAAATATATCTTAAATATAAGAAATAAAAGCCTAAATACACTTTTTAAATACATATAAGAAAAAATATCTATACTTAAAGAATTAGTAATAAAATAACCAGATCTGTATATAGATATAAATTGTATAGTTTGCAAAGAAGAAAAAAAAGAAACTAGAACCATTTAGCAATATGCTTCTTTTATAAAGACTATTAGATAAAGACAAAAACATTAACAATAACAATAGTATAGAGTATATTTTTAGAAAAAAAAAATATTACTTAAATATAGCTAAAAGAAACAATCTGAAACCAAATAGAAGAAGAAAGAATAAAAATATAAAAAAAGCTTATTAAAGGTCTTTTATAAGAAAAGATAGTGAAGAGGATACAAAATATTTTAATTTTAATACAAAAAACAAGAAATTTTCTAATGAGTATAGTAGATATTATATAAAATGAATTTTATAAAAAAATTTGAAAAAAAAGATACAATAAAATATCTGAATAAGAGAAAAGTCAAGAGATCGATACTAGAAAAAAAAGAACCAAAAATAAAACAGTAAAATAACAAGACAATTTATTGCACAAAGTTTTATCAAGACTAAGAAACAAAAACTTAGAAAAAATAAAAGATATAAATAAGAGAAAGAAAACAGAAAATAAAAATATAGAAGATGTATAAAGGAATACAGTTAGAAAATTAATTAGTAATAACAAGAGGCCTTATTGGAATAGCCTCAAAGGCTAGTCTAAATAACCTTTTAGTAGTGAGTATAAACTTACTTTAGTACAACAGATCATCTTTAGACACTTATATAGTAGTCAGAAGATGTTAAACCTAAAAATTAAGCTAATATTTGTATAATTATATATGCAATTCTCTTAATAAAAAATTTTAGCAAAGTTGTCAAAAAGTTAAAAAAAATAAATAAATAAATAAATTAGGTAATATACTGTATATGAAAAAAACTGAAATATAAAAGAATTAATAGATTTTTTCATATTTGTTTTGATGATTGAAATGTATAATATCATTTAAAATTTTATAAAAAATGAATTGAATTGTTTATTTTTTAATAAATTTTTGTAATAATTGTAAGAAATAAAAAAAACAAATAATTAAAATAGTTAGTTTTTTTTAATAAAGTTTAAAATAAAAAGGTACTTCAACATTGGTATCTGTTTTCTAAGGCTAGTCTTTACAGTAGTATTATTAAAAGAGTAATTTAAATATACTAAAATTTTATAAAGATTTATTTATAGTAATAAAAATGTTAAACAATTATTAATTATAATTTTAAAGTTTTATAAAAAAGTATTTGTAACTGTTTTTTTAAATATGTTAAAAAGATTAGTTAAAATGTACTAAGGTATAGTCTATTTATTTTTAGATATCTTTTAATATATTTAGTTTTGTTACTTGTTGTTTTGTTTATTTTTTTTAATTTTTAATAATCTACAAGAAAAGGTTTTTTTTTGTTTTTATAAAAATTTGATACTAATTTTTCTAATTATTTTTATCAATATAATTGATAATTATACATATTTAAAGGTTTAATAAATTATTTAAATATATTAAACAATTGGTTATTATTTAAATATTCAATATCTAAATATCGAATTAAATTTATTTAAATATTGTTTAGTACCAATTCTATTAACTAATATTAAATATACTAAGTAAAAATAATCAATATTTCTAAAATCTTATTTTAACTAAATTTGAATCTATTTCTAAAATATCTAATTCTAATTTCTATGTGTAAATTATTAAAAACATATACGTAGTACTAACTTCACTGATGTAACTTAATATTTCAGTCAAAGCATTTTAATTAGCGACATAAATTAAAATTAAATTAAATTATTTTTAAAATTACTATTATAAATACAATAATTATTTTAGTTTTACGTATACCATTGTAATTTTATTAATTAACCATCATTTAGACCATATTTTTCAAGCAAATTAATAGTGTATTTTGTTATGTAGTACCGGTACGTAAAAAGTCTAATTTTGTTAATATTAAATATTATTTAATTATTATCTGAAGAACATTACTGTGAGACATAAAGTACCCGAGTTTTGTGTGTCCGCAAATTATAGCTTTTGATTGGCTATATCAAGTGTAATATAAAAAAAACCAATCTGATTATCTAAATTTTTTTATATTAGTTCTTCGGACCTTGAATGGTTTACATTTTCCTACGTAGTATGTAGTTAGTAGAAGTTGAATGAAGATTTTTATATATAATGAATTATATATTAAAAAAGAAGATCTGACACTAATAAAATAAATTTTATGATCCACAAAATTTAACGCTAATAAAAAAATTTTGATCCACAAAATCTAACTCTAATAAAAAGAATTTTATGATCCACAGAATCGAATACGTAACAATTAGTTATTTAGGAAAAAGAATGTTTGATAAAATGCTAATACTTTTTCAGAGTATTCATTAATTTGATCAACGAATCATTACTTTTTATTTCTTTTTTGTGAGCTACGAACTCATACATACGAGAAATTCAAAAAAAAAGTTTAGCAGTAGAAAATTACATTAAAGGAATGTGATTGATGTACTGATATCAGAAAGATAAAATATGGAATAAAATGAATATCACGCACTGTTAGTATAGTTTTTTTTTTTCAAGTGAAGGGATATTTTTTAATCACAATGAATGAACGAATGAATGTAAATACGTACGGAAGTATGTAAATTGCTTGGTGATCGTTGGCGGACCGTTGGTAATCATTATTAATGAACTCGCATAAAATAAAACAAGATTAAATTGTGGAGGCTGTGGGCGGACAGGTCATAACAATATTAGCATAATGCTAATCACAATTACAAACATGGTTTAAGCGGCACGATTGTGTATAACGGATAGCAATTGAGTCAAGGTATTGTTTTTTTTTTTTGAAGGGAGTACACTTGCAAACTATATAAGTAAGTTTCGCCTAAGAATCATTTGATTAAAATAACGCATAAAAACATTTACAAGCCATCACACCTATCTATTCCTTTCAAAAAGACTTTTTCTAAAAAGGATTAACCTAAAATAAACGGTATCACCTGGGAAAAAATATTAACCACTTACAAACTACATTATATACGAGCATTGACATTCGATTATTATTTAAAATTCGTGTATCACAACATATTTATTGACAGAATGTTAGGGAATGGTTAAATGATCAAAGTTATTTTCTCGAAAGAATTCCTTATCAAACATCTATTAAACAGAAATTTCTGACTAGCAATAGATTGGTTAAATATAATGATGAACATTACAGCTCGCAGAATATGAGCATGAAAATGCATAGATTTTTTTTTTTCGCCACCGAAGACAAAGGCATGAGGATAAAAATGATAAAGGAAATTAGGGGACATCACAAATGTATGCGTAGAATAGATTTAATTTAACCTTTATGATCTGGTTAGAAGATAAGGAAAACAAGAAATAAATAATGTAAACAACATTTTGATCATAATAATTTTCGGAAAGTTTATCCTACATACATATGTACACACTTACCTCTTGAAACCTAGTTTCAAGTATTTTAAGTAACAATGCCTAAACTAGTGATTATTTGGTGTAATAAATGGGCGTGAAGGTTGATTCTTTATTTCGGTCTTTAAGTCCAACAAGGGCTCTACAAACTTTGGGGTTCACGAACTCGGGTGTGATATTTTAATGTAAATTAAATGAGGTAAATATGAAAAATGAACTATGAACTAAAATATAAAATGAAATATGAATATGAAATTAATAATAGAACGATAAATGAATACTGAATGAAAGTATATGAAATACCAAATAATTAATTGATAACGATTGCAAAGTTTTTCAGATACAAATAACAAATATTGGTACGTATTAAAATGATTCACCATATAGTACGTATCTACAGATCATATGTCAAAGCTCATTTTCTTTCTCTGTTTGATTTATTTAGGTGAAGTTATGTAAATAAATGCGTCGTGTTTCTCATCATACCGACGGTTGATACTTTTTCACTAGTTAGGAAAGAACAGGGGTTTTAGGTCTACAAAAATAAATAATTCGTTGTAATCACTAGTCAAAGTCTCACGATATAAAAACAGTACACGAAAAGTTAGAACCGAATTGTCACGTCATTGTGTTAGATAGCAGATAACCCGGATATAGTTTCATTGTTCCGAACCTAATGAATCAATGGTATGGTGTAACTTTGCGTGCCGTAATATATATTTCTAAATTAAAAATGCATAGTGAAATCATTATTCATTGTCGGGTCAATGCCTTATTTGGGTCTTTGTTCAAGATTTTCAAGGGGATGAACTCTAAAAGTGATCAAAGTTATACAGCGTACCATAAAGCAGAAATAAATGGTTACAATGAATATTCATTTTTGAAAAAAAAGTGGTCACAACGGCTTTGAAAAATGGCACATGCTGTAATGAAAGATGATCTATTTAGGTTACGATCTTGCACATACGTACGTACCTAGATTTTATTGATTAGATTGCTTCATCGAGTTTAGTGGTTTGGTAAACATATGCCAAAGATATCTAACGATATCCGGAGATATGCTAAGGATATGCTAAAGGTTAAAGATATACTGTGGATACTCTGAGGATATGCTTAAAGGACATGCTAAAGGTTAAAGATATACTGAGGATATTCTGAGGATATGCTAAAGATATGTTAAAGATACACTAAAAATATGATAAAGTTTATCATTATTACTATCGCCTATCGCTATCAGAAAGGATATACAAAAAGTATAGAGCGTGTCAAGATATGCTGTAGTTCAAGATACACTGTAAAGATGCAAAAAGTGCTATAGATAACACATGTTCATACTTGGTAACTTTTAGAACATTCATAGAAGCAAATGACAAGTTTTTTTTTTTTGTTTATTAATTACTATTTTATAAAACAAAAATACAAATATCTCTAAAACTAGTAAAATTCTAAAGAAATAAAATAAACTAGATTTTAAAACTGATTAACCTAAAGAAAAACCAAGAAAAAACATACAAGCAAACCTAAAAAAAATTATAAAGCTATTATATATAATACAGAGAACATCTTTTTTGTTCCTGACAGAATATACATTTTTTTTTTTAAAGAAACTTGTCAAAATTCCAAAATAATAATATTAGGTAGGGTTTTGACAAAAGTGAAATATGAAAATGTACAATATGTACAATGATTTTTTTTTTTTGTTTTTTTTTTTTTTTTTACAAAAGCAAATGTTCAAATAATTAAATATTAATTAGATGCAGTCAATGGTTCAGTTGTTGTCTCATATTCTGTTCGTCTTCCTTCAAGTGCTGCTAATGCGCTATTAACACCACCACTATTCTGTTTTACATGTCTCATTAATCTTCTGGTTGGTGTATTCTTTGCTGAACTTGATTGTGTATGACTCCGTGATAATCGATCATAGACATTACCTTCTGGTGTCACTGATCTCACATGCGAATGATGCGCAATCGGCGTTCTACGTTCACTAGTTACACTCGCGTTGTCATCACTCTCTGGTGAACTACGTCCATATGAACTCTGTCGCATATGAGTAGAAAGTTCTTTAGAGTCCCGGTGAGCCATACTGCTCTGTGATCTTCTTTTGTCAATGCCACTAAAGTAACCACTATCACGCGATCCTTCTCGGTTATGGGTTTCATAAAATCCCATGCTCGAACTGTTTTGTCGACTATGCGATAATTGTGACTCTTTACGCGCTAATGGTTGTTTTATTTGAGCTGATTTACGTTCATCCGCCCAGGCAATATTTGAGAAATTCTCTTCTTTTGGAGTACTAGGAGCACTAGGAGTACTAGAACCATCAGGTCTCTTTAATCGTCGACTAGCCGATCCGGTCTTTTTTGAAAGACTATTATTGCTACCACTGCTATCAACACGTTTCATTGCTCTTGAAGAATTTCCTGAAGATTCAATAGGTGTTTCTACTTCTGTTCCCTTTTGTAACCAATCTGATGGTAAGGGAGGTCGTGAGAAATTTGTATTCAAACGTGCTGGTGTTTTTGGTGTGCTAGGTGTTGCTTCCAATGGTGATGATTGAAGTGCTGTCTCATCAGCAACGTAGGAATTTCTCTTTGATGAAGATAAGTCACAATAGGAATTTCTCTTTGAAGAAGATACGTCACAATATGAATTTCTCTTTGATGAAGATACGTCACAATATGAATTTCTCTTTGACGAAGATGCATCACAATATGAATTTCTCTTTGAAAAAGATCCGTTACTTAAGGAATTTCTCTTTGAAGAAGATTCATTGCTATGTGACGAATTTCTTCTTGAAAGTGATACATTTTCATGTGTTGGAGTACCTATTGCAGCCTCCACTTGTGCTAAAGCAGTTTCATAAATACGATCGAACCATGAAAGTGAATTGTTGGCATCATCTTCAATGCCTACAATACGTAATTCTCTATTTTCTTCTGTTATTGGGCTTGGTGATCTTTCATCTTGATTCTCATAATTACTACGGCGTAATAGTTTTTCGAGTTCTTTGTTTCTTCTTTCATATTCTGCCGTAGCCATGACTGCGGCCCTACGCATTGCTAATAAAGATTTGTTTAAATCCATTATCTTCTTCTCTTGATGTGCTACTGTCATTTGTTTTGACCATTCACCAGTACGTAATTTAACTATATCTTCTAAAAATGATTCAAGAATTGTTTGAGATTCAAATGAGTCTAAATTTCGTAAGATTGTAACGGCTACATCATAGGAAGTTTCAGGACTTGGATTATCTGGTAAAGAAAATGAAATCTTTTTTTCTGATTTCCCTGATTTACTATTCCTACGAACTTTATCATTTGAATCTTTACTATTATCACCAATTTGTTCTTCTTGAGTTTCTTGATGTATATCATTTTCCGATTGTTCAGTTGCCACATTTCTAGCCGCTTCTGATTGTAACGCACGAATTCTAGCACTAATATATGCTATTTCTGAAATAATCATATCAATCTTATCATCTAAATCTTGTGCATCTGAAGTAGGTTCATCATCACAAACTGCATTAGATATAATTCTTTCACGTTTTTCAAGAAGTTCTTGTTTCTCTCTATGTAAATTATCTCGTTTATTAAATAATTCATCAAGTAATGATAATTGTTGTCGATCAGTAATATATTTATTTATGGCATCATCTAAAAGTTTCTTTTTCTCATAACCGCTGGCATAAACATCATCATGAATATTACTTATGTCATCAGATGTACGCCTTGGAGGTGAATCAGATGTCGTCTTGTTACGATTTTTACGAAATGCTTTGGCAATTGATTTTGGTGTTGAAGTTCGTTTAAGTAGAGTCATGACTGATTTAAGTTTTCCGGCAGTTTGTAAAACTTCTTTTTGCCTTTTTTCAAGCATTAATTTTTGCATTTCGCTAGTCCTTTCAAGACGTTTCTTTTGATCTTGAGCAGACTTTTCTTTTCGTCGTAAGTTTTGAAGTTCACGTTGATTACGTTCAGTCATTTCACGAACACGATGATCTCTTTCTTTCATGATCTTAATCATACGTAATTTTTCACTTTTAAGTTGTTCAATTTGAGCACGCATACTTTTAAGTGCTACTTCATTTTGATTCTTTGTGGTTGTATTTGATTGAGTAGCTTCATTATATTTACGACGAAGTTCACCAATCTCTTGAATAAGACGTTTCATTTTATGTTCATAACGAGCTTTAAGTTCGGCAAGTATAGAATTCTTGTCACGAGTACTAACACCAGTACCAGCATTTGCGGCGCGTTTAAGTGCAGCATCACGTTCACGTTGTAATGTAATCAAAGTTTCTTGCATATGAGCCAATCTTTGTTCATATTCGGCTCTCATGTAAGTAAATTCTTGTTCAGCACGTTCAAGTTGAGTTACAAGTTGTTCTTTAACAGCAATATCAGCTTGAATTTGATGTAACATACGAGTAAGGGTAAGAGCATTTTGTTGTGTGTTCAATCCATAACTATTTTGAGAAGATTTTGTGGATCCAGGTGAAATTGGTTGATCAGAAAAACTAACTGAACGACTAGAATTTGAAGTACGACGAGTTGAAGGTTGTGGTTGAGGATTAGATTCTTGCCATTGTGGAACTTCAAGGGTTTGAATTTCACTAAAAGAAACACTACTCGATCTTCTTTTTTCTTTATTGTTAGCATGATTTGCCATCATTTGATCAATATAACTTTCACTCTTTGTAGATGAAGGAGTCTTTATAAGTTGACTCATTAATGGGTCATCATGCATGGAACCACCATTCTTAAGAAGTAAAAATCCTTGTTTTATTTGTTCCTTGGCCTTTTCAATGGCTTTAGCACTACGTCTTCTCAATCCTCTAGAAGATCTTGTTGAATTATCACTTTCACCACCATCAGTACTATTACGTCTTTCTTGAGCTTCGTAATCATTTGCATCTTCTTCATTAATATAATGATGATCGTCGTATTGAGAAAATATGGATTTAGCATCTTCCAAATTTGCAGGTTTTACAGAATTAGGATATTCTTGATAAGATGATGATTCAGGATTTAAAGAACCATCATTAGAAATTTGGAAATGACCATCAGCTCTAGGTTTTTGCTTTTTTGAACGTCTTTTTCTAAACTTCTTCTCGTTATTTTGTACTTCATCATCATCAGAATTTAGATGAGAATCATCAGGGAACTTTATATGTAGACCCTTTTCCCGACTAGGATTCGAACCAGCAAAAGAAGATTTATGAGGATTCATAAAGGCTTGTGATTGAGTTTGAGCTTGAAGATCAGCAACTTGACTTTTATATTCGAGAATTTTTTGTTCATATGCTTGAATAATGTGATGAGTTTTCATTTTATGGGCACGATCAGCATCCGAAAGATCTTGGTCATTAAAACCAATTTCCATTAATAAAGTGTTCTTTTCGGTATTAGACATTACAAGTTCACGTTCAGTAGTTTGAAGTCTCATTTTTGTAAGTCCTAATTCACCACGAAGATGAGTTATTTCTTCTTCATATTTACGTGCCACACCTTCATCTACAACATCAGAACGTAATGTTTGGATTTCCATCTTTAATTGAGCAATTTGACTTCGTAGTTGATTAATCTCTACGGAATTTCCACCATAGGATTCGTTAACGCTAACTTTATTTTTGATGTTACGTGCACGATTAGCATATTTTAATGTGTTGAGCGTTTCCATGAAATTTGAATCAGCCGGAGAAACGCATGCCAACATTAATGTTTGACTATATAATTAAATTAAGATAAAATAATTAAAAAAAAAAAAAAGGATAATAATTTAGATAAAAAAAATATTTATAGATAATATAATTACCTGTTACCACCAAGAGAATCTTGTAATAACCTTGTCAATTTTGAATCTCTGTATGGAACATGAGTTGCCTTCCGTGATTCATCACCAAGAGCACTTATAACATTTCCTAGAGCCAAAAGACCTCCATTGATTGCTATACCTTCTTTTGCGCGATCACCCACAGCATTAGTTCTTTTTAGCTACATGAGATTATATTATTTAGGTTTTTTATTTGGGAAAAGAAAAAAAAAAGGAACACGTGACATTTAAATACATACTCTTTCAGAACCTGCTAAATCTACAAAATGAAACTTTGATATTATTTTAGAAGTTAAGGTTTTAGGTTTTTTCTTTTTGGAATTTCCATCGACTGGAACGCAATTTTCTTTGTCATCCTCAATATTTTCAACTCTTGTTTGCTTTAAAATTACGGAGAAAATTGCGTGCGACCGTGAAGACACCAGGTTCATATCAGTGGATGCAACTGTTCGATATGAAGAACCTTGTTGTAGTTGCCTAAAAAAAAAAAAAAAATAAAGTACGAGATGTTATTAAAAAAAAAAAAAAATTTGGGCAAAAAAAAAAATTTTTTTGAAAATTATTTAAACACATACTCTAAAAGTTCTTTTGGTGAATTTACAGGAATTTCTTTAACACCGGCCCAATAAATATGACCATTTGCATCTTCTCTTATCATTAAATCATGCTTTCCTTTTTTAACATTTTCGCGATTTTGTGGATTTAATAAATCCACTAGATCTTCATTGTATAATTCTAGAAAAGTCACAAAAACCTCGAATTGATAGGAAGGATTTTTTGATTTTCGATCATTAAGGTCTTCAAATAGATGATGTATTGAACGTGGGACCATACCCGTGGATTCACCTGATGATCAAAATAGTGACGTAAGCAGATACATAACAGATAAATATAAATGATAACGCGTATATTCTTAATATTAATTACTATCAAAAGTTACTATCAAAATGATTAAATTACCTATGTGTTCAGGTGATATATTTGAGCCATCAAGGGCTGTACCCATACTATAAGTTTTACCACTACCGGTTTGACTATTAAAATGTAACATGAATTAATTAGTTATGAAAAAATTTTTCGATATATTAATTAATTTTAATTAATTAATAATTAAATAGTTACCCATAGGCTAAGATTGTAACATTATAGCTAATAAACAGGGGGGTAAAAAAATAAAGTATATGAATTAGGAAATGATTGATGAAAGATGACGCGAAAGTATAAAAATAAAAAGCTTAGCCGAATGTGTCAAAAAAAATGATGAAACGGTGACACACGTGTGACGTAAAGTCAGAATTGGATTTATGTACAACATTCGGCTTATGAGACCGTAATCCTTATCCAAAAATACATACCCTTCAACAAATTTGTCAAGAAGAGATATAGCACAATCTTGAAAAACTTCATCTTGTTCAGTATCCGAAGGAAAAACGTAGTCAAAAGTGAATGAGCGGTCGGTACCGATAAGAATCTGCTGTGGGGCATCAGGGATAAGTGTTAAGCATTCGGTACAACCTTGGATTGTTTCTTTTTCGTTCAAAGGACGAATCCTTAGGGCAACCCTAATAAACATATATAAAAAGATTTTTTTAAAAAAAATTAAAACGATAAATTATAAAAAAAATGAGAATCTAAAACCATTTTTAGGAAAAACTTACTTTACAGAAGTAGAAGCCATATTGATTGATTTTTATTAATATTAATTGTGGTTTTTTTTAATGTTTTGTGTTGAATGAAATGATAAATATGTCTATTTAACGGAAGACTAAGAGATAATAATTATTGAAGAGGAATAATTTGAAGTGTATTTTATGATTTTTTGGTTTTTTAAAAAGAAAAGAAAAAATATAATAAAAAAATCAGTTTACAATTGTTATACATCCATCAACAAAAAAGAATTAAGATTTTTTTTTTTTTATGTACAAAATGGTTTTTTTTGTTATATAAGCGTTTTCGAATTTTTTTTCGTGATAGTTTGCTATGACGATGATGTGATATCTAATCTAATAGCGTCTTATAAAAGACATTAAAAAGAAATTATAATTATATATATTTTTATAAAATAAATCCTGGATACTGTCTTATTAGAGTCGCTTCCAGGTATGAAGAGCGGGAGGAAGAAGGATGGCCCTTCACTCAGTATTTATAGAGATTGAAAATCTTTCGAGTTATGTGAACCGTAAAACCGACACTTTAAAGTTTACACTAATTTACTAAATAAATGCATTTTATAAAAAAAAAACCGATTGAATTTTTTTTTTTATGCAGTTATATAATATATAATAACGTGTGTATATATAAATAATATAAAATATATTAAAATATTTTATGTAACATGATTTATTGATTCACGATTTAAAATAATAAAATAATTGTTTGTAGTAAGTAGTTTTTATAATATATTAATTTATATTATCTATACTGTCACATCACTGTCATCACATCCCTATTCTATCATTCTATATCTTATATGATACTATAAAATTTATTGAGGAAAGAGTATGCGAGTCATATACTCCATGATACCCATACTAATTACATATAACGGGTACACATAACGGGGATACGAAAAAAAATATTGAAAGATGATTTCTGATAGTAATATAACATATAAAAAAAAACTTTTTTTTTTGTATAGAATAATTTAAACAATACAGAAAAAAAAAATACATCATTGCTTTCGTCTCCTCCAACTTTTACTTTATTCATTTTCTTGATGAGAATAGATTTTACTTTTTTTTTTTTTTTTACTTGCGTATTCAATAGAATTAATAGTTTCGGTGTATATTTATATTTTGTGATACGCAATATACCAGATTCGGTTACGTTCATCCAATTGTCTTGGACGAAAAATAAATATCTTTATTTCCTTTGTTGATTCATAAGTCTACAAATCTCATATGAATCGTATGCCATTTTTTTTTCTTCTTTTACTATGATTACTATAATTACTATGATTCAAAAGTTCCAGATACGGTTACGCGTTTGAACTATTTTAAAATCTATTATACAATAAAGACCCTCTAAAATAATCTAAAATAATCTAAATAATTTATTAAATCATTTCCTTTTTATTCCAATACGCGCTAAACATTCTTTATATTCTCTAAATATTCATTTAATAAAAAAAGATTATTTCATATTCGGCTATGAACTTGTACAAAAATATCAAGAACAAGTTAACGCGACGCGAAACCCAAATATTTTTTCGTGTTTTAAAACCTCCAACATACATATGAACAATACATATGGTCGATTCTTTCAAAGTGCACATTCTATAAGAATAACTTTGTTACATTTTCTATAAACAAGAGAGACTCTCTAAATACAAATCGGTAATGTAATTGCGAATGCCGATCGAGGAATAGTAGTGATCATGATAAGAAATATAAAAGATACATAAAGGACGAATAGGAGAGAATTTAGCAAAGAAGCATCAAAATAATGGTAATCGTTTCACATTAGATTTGATCAAGAAGATTCTTTATTTAGACTTGACATTATTGGCGAGAGACAGTCGAAACACGTAAGGAAAAAAAAGCCATAATTAAAAAGATTAAGAAAATCAAGTGATTATAGTTGTCACTTACCAAAAAAGTGCAATAATGCAGTAACGTAATAATGCAAAGATCAATATTCTTGCAATCTAAATTCTAAAAATTTTACTTTTCTTAAAAAATAAAAGTATCGCGAATTTAGCTATATGACTATATGTGCTGTTTGGTGCATCGATTGATCCGATGTCTGATAATTGTTTATACTAGCTGAACATAGCGCACTATTTGTCGTATTTTCTATATGCTTCATTAATGTTGTGCACAAGGCTGACACCGTGATACATTAAGAGGGGCAAATTTGTTAGTACAACATCTAAATTATTACATCTGAATTTATTATACCTGAATTTATTACATCTGAATTTATTACATCTAAATTTATTACATCTAAATTTATTACATTTGAAATTTATTACATTTACATTTGGAATTTATTTACAACCGAAATTTATTACATCTGAAATTTATTACATCTGAAATTTGGTACATCTGAAATTTGTTACATCTGAAATTTGTTACATCTGAAATTTATTATAACTGAATTTATCGTCGTATCTTTTTCTATAATTTTTTTTAATATAGAAATATATTTTTCTTTTATCGGTTATCGTTTATCGGTTTATCGGTATTAGCCGAAAGGTCTATATTTAACCAAGATTCGTTAATGACACTGGCTTTGGTTCTTGACATGAAAATCATTAACACATCCAATCATTCATTTTTTCGTCAAGCAAATACTAACAATTTTTCATATTCATGGATGCAAATCTCTCATCATTTATACCATTATGTATGTTTCACATCTACTAAAGTGTAGGTAATATAACTAATTTAAGTTTTCTTTTAAAACACAAGATTATATTGCTAATTTTTCTTTTTTTTTCATGTATTTCCATGTACGTAGCTCCATTATTTCTTACATTGTGGTCAATTCCTTAACGTTAAAAGTTGTAAAGAACTAATTGGCGTCAACACATGCTAATCATTTGACTTACTTTAATGATAGCATTTGATCATTTGGCTAATCGTTGTTATTACGTAAATATCCTTATTTTTTTTATCTATACTATTATCATTTTTTATTATAATTATAAAAATAATACGTATATATATGTCACAAAAAAATAAACTAATTTAAGAAATTTGTAATATCTTTTTAGTCAAAATTCAATATTTTTCTCACGACATTTATCTCACGACATTTATCTCACTCATCTTTTAAATTTAAGACATATATTACAATATATCTTTTTATCCTCTCACAACATAATATTATTCTTTTTTTTAAAAAAAATTGTCTAATATTATATCATCTCAGCAAAAAAAAAAAAGATCTTTTTTTATTATTAGAAAAAAACACGTTCGATTCTATTTTTTCCTGATACATAATCATTATAATTAGGTAAAATAAATAAATTTATTATATCATTATTCGTATTATATCATTATTCGCGTTTCAAAATCATGAGGTTTCTAATTTTGCTTTATCTAAAACGAATCTAAAATCTATATATATAATAATAGTATTCACGCATTCGTATCTAGTGTATATTAAAAAAAAAAAAAAGAATATTTGATAGAATAATCATGAAACAATGAATGATATATGAAGGTAAGTGAGATAAAATTATAAGTTTATTAATTGTAGTAAAAACACGAGGACCTCAAACGTTATAAATAAATCAAATAAATTGTTAATCCGATGTTATGAAAATCCTTGAAAACAAATCAGCAAAAAGGTTTGTGGATCAAACACTTAGAAATTATGCAAAATGAATTAATTATGTACTTTGATAAAACTGGTACGTACTTAACTTATGTATAAGTGATATTATTAAGTATTGTCACGAAAACTAATTCTTTTGTACATTTTTTTTGTACATCGATTTTTTATCGATTTATGTCGATTCATATCGATATACATATCGGCATATACATATATATATATGTATATGTTTCAGATAACAATGGAGACAATGAAAGATTTTTAAAATCAGGTTTCAAAAAAAGATTAAAGATAATACGATCACAATTTCCATATGTAACGAATTTCTATTAACTTTAATAAAGTTAGGTATTATGTTAATTAATATTATTCTTATAAATTAATTATTTGTAACACCGGGTATATTTTGTAACGATAATCATTTTAGATTATTTCTTTTATTATTTTAGATTAAATTTTCCATCACTCCTAGCTCTAGATACTAAATATCTCTTGAAAACTTGTTAAAGATCGAGATCTAATTATATGAAATGCTATACGGGGCAATTAATTCAGGCGGTGCAGTCTATTAAATTCGGGATTTTCTTTATCAATAATTGCCGTATGTAAATAATGAATGTAAATGATGAGATGATGATTCTAGTTCTCATTCAAGTTCACATTCGCATATTCTCACACTTGTATATTCGCATTCGCATTCGTATATTCGTATATTCGCATATTTGCATTCGTATTTCGTGGAGTAATGTACAGTACACGTTTACCCTTCATACAGTACTGTATGCGGTTAGTAAATTTTTAACGTCATTCGATAGATATATATTACTAAAAATTCATACATTTTCTTATTGGTTAAGATAAAAAAAAAGGTAGTGGTAGTGAATCAATCAGAATACAGAATGTATTTATGATAATCTAGATACGGGTACGCAGGTTCGTTATTAATTTAACGTATTAAATTATGTAAAAAAACTCCTTAGAATTATTTCTCCTGAAAAATTTCTGTCATCTCATATTAAGGAAATCATAGAAATACATTATCAACTTTAAGGTCAAAAATTATTAAATCATGTTATTTCTTTTAAAAAACACGCGATTAATCTCTCCCTTAATAAAGATATTGATAACGATAAATCAATTAATTACAATTAATTATAATTAATTATAATTAATTACTTTTTTAATAATTTAATACGTACATATTTTTACACTTTATATAACATCACATGATGACCATTGTTATAACTCTTCTTAGGAATGAACTTGTTACTTCAGGCTTATCAATACATGTACGTACAATGCGACTGATAATGGTAAAGTTTGAGGATCTAGATCATACGGAGATGCATATATCGTATAACAGTCGGTGGCTTTTGACCTTTTATTTTCCTTAGGTGATTCGTAATCTTTATTTTTTTGTCATTAACCTATTAGAAAAAAGAAATCATTTAGCGTTAGGAAAAAAAAAAAAAATCTTTTTTTTGAAAAGTAAATAAGGCTGATTGCATCACATCCCTATACAATTTTAGTCGTAACGTCCTTCCTAACCAAACAACGTTCTTTTTAAAAAATGTGTGTGTGTGTATGAATATACAATGTATGAATGTATTTAGGTACTTGGATACTTACGTACGTCAAAAATTATTATTTGCACTACAACGACCTTTCTCCTGCTTTCCTTCGTGTCACATTACGTGAAGCAATTACTTTTTAGTTATCTCCTGTTTCCAAAACATTTAACGTAAATCTTAACTTTATATGTAAGTACGTATGCTATAAATGCTATGATATATGTATAATTTATCTAACGATGATGTACTACTTGACACCACAGACAACGGATTTCCTAAATTATGATTATTACGAATTACGCCTACACTTTTTATAATGATTTAACTACATCAATTTTTTTCTTTTTGGTTATTCGTATAGGTTTTTTTAGTTTTATACTGTATTTATTTATCTTTATATCCTTTCTTTTTTTTTTAAAACAAAAGAAAGTCAAGTTCCTTCAATCTTTTAATTAATCGAAAAGGTTGTACGTGTACATTTGAGCTCCGTATACAATGATCACAAAAAAATCCGAAAAATATTAAAGTTTATCCTAGCGCTAGATCATTACCTGAATAGGATGGATATGTAAGTACGTATGTACGTGCGTTGAGTAAATGAGGTTACTAATTGATTAAAAATTTGATATAACGTTAATAATTGATTGAATAATTGATTTTAATAAAAAAAAATTGATTTAAAGATAATTAAAAATAAACATTTTTTATTCTTATATTGACAGTTTTTTTTGAATATTTTAATCACTGTTAATCATAATCATTAACCGAATCATTAACCTAAACGCATATAAAGTCAACGGCGTAAATGCGTTATCAGTCAATCTTTTTTTAAAAAAAAATTCAAAGGGAAAGATATGGTAGAATTAAGGGAAAAACTATGTTGTACACCGTTAGGTAATACCATTTATAAAGAAAATTTAGGAAATTTTTTAGGAAAAAGAAAAAAAAAAGGTTACGTACGTACGTAAGTACCAGTACGTACATAAGTACATAACGTACGTACGTGCGCATAAGTTTTTTTTTTTTAACGAATGAATTTTGCTTTCTTTCGTGAAACGAATTTGTTTCCAATTTTAATACGAAACATATGACTGAATTTACAATTCAAAAAAAAAAAAAAAAGAGATGAACATAGTTAAAAACAAAACCGATATATTTGAAAAAGTCTTATCACAAGAATCTAAGAAATCCAAAGGTTTTTTTTTTTAACTCTTTCTGGTAATGTGGTACCATATGATCTGATCGGTACCTTAAAGATTATAGGTAAACACGTAACGGTCACGTTTTTCTCTTCAAATGTTGATAATTTCTCGATTGATCGATATTTTGTTAATCATGAAAAAAAACCGGAAATTTGAGTTATATTAAAATTTTCTGCTCCCGGAACATCTGATATGCACAATTTTTAAATTTGGAATTCTTTTTGTAGCACTTAAAATCGGAAACAACATCACAATAGGTCCTTGTGACTGAAATTCGTAAATATGTATATTAATATCAGGTGTGTACTGGCGTATTGTATATATATAATAGCAGATAGATAAGTACGTACGTACGTACGTAAAGTACGCCCTCATTAATTTAGTATCCCATGCTCTGAATACTCTGAACATTTTTGATTATTCTAAGCATTTATGATTATTATTATTAGAATTTGATTATTCTGCGCATTCTGAATATTTTAAGTAAATCTTTTGTTTCCCAATATATGAATTTCAATAAAAAAGTGGTAGTACGAAAAACCCGTAAATAATTTAAATAATATATCTCACATCCTGAAATTACAAGTTATACGTACCTACGTACGTAAGTTATGTGCTAACAGCTATGAATACTGATATGTATATTCTTAGCATTAATAGCAGATAGCGATAGATTACATACGTAGATACGTAACGTTGTAACGTTAGTACGTGGATTACATACATAACGTTAGTAGTAACGTTAGTAGATTAACGTTAGTAGATACGCACATAACAGATAAAGTACATACGTACGTTTGTGTGTATGTATGTAAGTATGTATGTATGTACATTTTGTGAGTATTTTATTATCTTATTAGCTAGCATGCATTTATGTAAAACCATACGATGAAGGAATTTAAATATAGAAAAATTTACATAATAATATAATAATATAATAATAATAACAATGTAATAATTTAATATAAAAATGTAATACGTACATAAAATGTAATAAAATGGAATAAAAAATGGAATAAAATGGAATAATAAAATGGAATAAAAAATGTAATAATAAATGTAATAATAAATGTAATAATAAATGTAATAATAATAAATGAGATGATAGGTAATAAAAAATATGGTCTAAAAACAATTATATTAATTTAGATGATAAGTTTATTTCAGAGAACAATAATGATTAAACCAAAATGGGTATTCATCAATGAATTAAACTATCTTGCATGAATCGATATTCTGTTAGAGATCCCATGTAGAACGAAGCAAATGGCATACATGAAATAATGAATATGAATAAGCATACATACCCTTGTTTTACCTTTTAAATGATTCTATTAATAACATAACGATATTTAATGTTGTGCTGTTGTTTCAGAAAAAATGAAGTACGTAAGTACGTACGTTGATCTGTTATTATGTTTCGCAGTTGTAATACATAATACATTTATGACAATTACGATTGGTGTCATCGAATCGGTAGATATTATATCGTTGGATTTAATATTCAAAAATTGAAACAATGGACACAATGGAAGTGATATTATGATGGTTATATTGGTTGTATTAATCGTCACTACCCTTTATATACTGTATGACATCAATTATTGTTGATCTTTTATGCAGACTTTATCTTTGATCACCTCTTCGATTTAATTACGTGTGACGTGGAAAAAAATTACAGGAGTTGTGTCAAATTTTGTGATAATTATACGTATAAATTTTATGATATTAAATATATTAAATATTTAACTAATACTAATTCAGTAATTAAATTAACTAACTAACTAATACTAATTAAACTAACTAACTAATACAATATATAACTAACGATTAACACATACAATTAACTCAAACTTATAGAATTAACTCATACAATAATTAATAATATATTCATTATAAATGTTGTATGTTTTTTTTTTCTTACTTTTCTTATTAAGGATGACTCAGAATATACGTTTTCTGATCTGACAAAAAAATCATTTTTATTTTAATTGATTCACCTTTTTTACATCACAAATCAATTATCAATTAAATAAATTGATACATAAATTTATATTGTAAAAGAATTAATAAAATTATGTATAAATGCTTAACAAATGCCTATGTAGATGATTAATAGGTCTTGGCCAGCCTGGATACTTGATATGGTATTCTAACACACACATGATTACGTTTTGCCAAAGGAACACGACAGATGAGTAAATGAAAAAAGAATTTGTAATTATCTGAATTGTAACTGAATTGTAACTGAATTGTATCTGAGTTAACCGAGTTACAAAGTGCCGAACTGCGCATGGTAATACTGTAAAGAAGAAGAGGCTTTCACTTTTACATCATTTTTAAAAGATCATTTTAGGAATATTAAAATGATTAAAATTCAATTAATTAAATTATTATAATTATTATTGCATAGCTTATCTTAAATCTTATTTCAATTAATACAAACTTGGAAATTATTTTGTTTCATGTCTCACGTCGGAGCATTCGGAGACTCAAAATTCGCGATTCTAGAAACATGTGGAACCTTACTTAATAACGTATCACCGATCATATAGAATTTTATGGAATCTATAGAATTTATGGAATTTATGAAACTTGTAAAAGTGATCAAGATCCACCAGACCCGCCGCAAATACCCGCCGCAAGATTCTCTTAATAGTGATTTACAAATTTTAGGTAACCAACATCGGAAGATCCGAACTTTGTATGATTTTATTCATTTGCATAAACGAGAGTCTAAGTTTGAGAAAGAATTTCCTTTCAGATCAAGTCTCAAAAGTACACAATGAAATCATAAATTTCTTTTTGAGATTATTATATTTAAATGTTGTGTAAAGAAACATAAAGCGCCATTTCATACATTTATACATATAAAGATTTTAGGCTAAAGCTTTATTTAACAAAAATACACTAATCAAATTTCAAGAAATCATGAACGTTGCAGCCATAATCAGATTCATATAATCTCTATGCTATTATCTTTACTTAGAATAAGGTATGTTGTAAAACGCATATACGTATCAATTAATCAATTAATCAATTAATAACCAATTCATCAATTAGTCAGTTAGTCAATTAATATACATACGTACCAATTTGTACATACAGATTATTTGTCAAGTAAGCGCATAGTTACTATTCAAGGACAAAGGATCATTGTAATCATTATTTACCAGATCATCTCAAACCTTTTTTTGGGAGGTGCCTTGCATATATTTAGCCCATATTGATAGAATTCTATATTGATAGAATTCCATATTAATAGAGTTAAAAGAAAACTTTAAAAAACGTGATATTTTCATTAGTCACATGCCTAAATAATTTTAAGTGATTTATTTTAGACAATAATTTTTTATATTTCTTTTGTGATTCGTGATAAATTCATATTTTATATAAATTTTCGCGAATTTTATAATAAATTATATAATAAAAACCATTTTTAGTAGTTCCAAAAAACGTGTCATGTGCGTTGCTAAAAGATATTTCATATTATTGATTGATTGTTAAAGAGGAACGAACATGAACGTGGCTTTATGAATAATGCGTTGAAAAATTTTACATTATTATTATTACCCAATTTGAAATCTTTTGCGCGTGAGACATATTAATATATTATTTTTATTATCCGCGGAAAAAATAAAATTTTCACTTTTGTTTTAAACTGCATCATGATAATGTTCGTTTCGATCTTTTTAATCTTTTGATTCATCTTTTTTCCCTCGAAAATATAAAATTATAATATAATAATCAAAATAAATAAAATATTAATCATAGATTAATTATATATTAATTATAAATTACTTATATATTAATTATATATTAATCATAAATTAATTAATACTATAATGATATTGAATATCGAATATCAGATATCAGATTCAGATATCGTGGGATTTTCTTAATTAATTAGCATCAATGAATTTAACAAATAAAACGGTTTATTTGTTTGTTCAATGTCCATCAAAGATCAAGGGTAAACTAATTATTTGAGTAAACTAATTATTTGTTATTTTTGTTAAGACCCAGTTTATTTTATATATTGACGTTATTATTTTGATTTTTCAGGGGCTCACGTCAAATATTTGACAACATTGATCAACGTGACGAAATATTGGCGCTTGGAAATAAATTGAATCAATAATCAATTCAATAATAAATTGTTTTATCAATTTTTGTCCATTAGAATGAGTTTTACTGAATTCGGAAGAAAGCATGAGGCAACAGGTTTCGCCAAACGTATTAAACAATGAACTCGATATAAAAAAAATTGAAATTTTTTTAACATTATTATTATCTATTCTAACTATAACTCGTAAAGTTTACATTGGATAGATCGGCATCATCGAATGACATAAGCATATAATAAACAATCAATACTCCATCAATATAACTTTCAAATATTAATCACCCAATCAGAACCTTTATAAAAAAAAATTTTTTTTTTTTTGGGAACAATGGTTTAAACTTGAACTTTGTTTAGCCAATTTGTTTGCATTAATTCCAAAAAGTCATCAGTTTATTATTATATTATTATTATTATTATTATTATTATTTCTTTATGTGAAGATGTATGTAAAAGGTTTTTTTTTTCAAATACAATAATACAATACGGGCTGAATTTATCTCATCAGAATTATAGTTTTTTTTTTATTTTTTTTTTGTAAACGGAAAAAAAAATAAATAATGGACAGCCTTTTTACCAGTAATGAATTCAATTCAATTCTTTCCATCTTTTAAAAACTGATTCAGCCAAATAACTATATCTGTTAATTCTTTTTTTAAATACGTATTTGAATCACAGTCGGTCCAAAAATTTATTTTCTGAAAAAGTGAACAATCATTAACAATCATTAGACACGCAGGGAACACCTTTCTATGATATCTTGACGTATCGGGTAATTTTCAAATAGCCGAAGAAATACAAAAATATATATATATTTTTTCATCAGAGAAAAAAAAAAGATGGGAGCACATGTCAAACAACGCAAACAGGTAAGTTGTATGAGGTTAAAGATGTCGTGTTTGACGGATTAATAACATACTTTCTTGAATTTGAAATTTTCTCATTCTGTATCTGGATTTACATACGTACTTATTTGTTCTTTCCTAAATTGTGATAGCCACGTCTTATGTCAGAAATTAAATCAATTATTTGTCCATTGATTAAATCAATAAACTTTTTTGTATCGACGAATAATGAAGAAAGCTAAAGTTGAGTTTTTTAAAGTTCTGAATAACGTATGTCACACACGTAGATTTTGATGTTCATTTACGTGGATCAAAAACACTTTCCCAATGAGTCCAATGAGTGTGAATAGTGTGTGAATAGTGTGAATGTTTAAAAATTCATTAAACCAATTTTTTTTTTGTTTTTGAATCAGTGAATAATGATTTTCGAAAATGTTAATAATGAAATAATGATGATAATGTCGTCTGAAACTACATTTATGATCAGGCTGGGGTAACTTTTATCAAAAGCCTGGAATTTTTTATATTGTTGAAAATAAAAGCTTCTGCTAATCTATTGTACATATGATCGGACACAACAGAAGCCTTGATGCTTTGTCCTACGGTAAATTCTTACATCATGCATTTTTTAAAGCGATTAGAATATCGATAAGGTTAGCTCAGTGTTACAATAATTAAGATTAGAAACATGGGTTACGTGCCCCGGGTGTTGATAGATCTTCTATCACTACCTACCGCTAATGCTTAATGCCAATGCTTAATGCTAATGCTAATGCTAATGCTAATGTCTGAACGTTAAATCACACTTAGATCACATGAACACTTGTTCTCTACGTAAAGCTGTAATGATAATATAAACTCTAATAATGATAATCTTCTAAGAAATAAGAATGATAAGAACTCTAATAAGAATTTCTAATAATAATTTCCTACGTAATAAAATTACTTGGTAAGAATTTCCTACATAAATAGTCATTATAATTTTCTACGTAATCATAATTTTCTAACGCTAATAAGAATTTCCTGTTAAGAATTACCTAATAAGAACTCTCCAATAGGAATTCTCTACGTAATAAGAATTCAATGAGAAATTTATTCAGCTTCGTCAAGTTACTCAATAAAAATTATACGTATATGTATACCGGAATCATTTCCTGTATAATTTGATTACGATTATTTTTTTCGTCAATGACTGACAAATGGTAATAATTGTTAATAATTGTTAATAACTGCTAATGATTTGATTTTTCAACATCATTACATGATAAAGCATAGTATATAGAATGATATTGACATAATTATAATATGCCACCAAATTGAGCCTCAACTTTTTGTGAGATTCATCTTAAACACCGCTTACCATATTTTATATGTCCTTTGGAATCAAAAGACCGGGTAGTACATCTAAATAAGCAAAGTTTGTAAATCTCTACATTTCATCATTTTTTAAACCAGTTTTAGATGACACAAAAATAGAAAAAAAAAATCATCCGATTAACATTAATAACTTGATCATTAACACAAAAAAAAACATTTCATCAATTAAATATCATTAAATTTTAATATTCGGATTCAAAAAAAAAACAAACCGTTAAAGGAATGGTAATAACTAATATATCTAAAACAAGGATAATCTATTGTGTTTTCTCGTTTGTTCTATCGGTGATTCATTTCCAACAAGCTTCGATCTGGATTTTTTTTTTCAACAATTATTCTAACTGATTCTAACTGATTCTAACTGATTCAAAGGTTATTGATTAAGTATCACTCACCCCCTTGGTTCACCTCTACTCAGTCCTAACTCTGAATTGAATTAGATGCAGAGAAATCCTAAACTCACAAAAAAAAAAAGAACAAAGGCAATGAACCAGAGGCTGAGCCAAACAGATATTATTACCTCATTATTAAACTATTAGAGTATAAAAGTATAGACTATTTATAACATTGATTAAATGTAAAGTTTTATCAAAAGATAAATCTTTCCTTAATACGGTATTACTTTGATGCTCGTACGTACGTACGTACGTATTTTGATAACATTGTTTTTTTTTCAAGATTAAATGATTTTTGGATTAACATCCCAAATTCCCGTACTGCACAAAATTCAATCAATTAGAAAAAATTTTCTCACGCTTCAATGTTCAATAATAAAGAAAATAATTCGAACGCAAAAAAGAAATTTTTGTCAAACTAAAAAAAAAAAAAAAAATTTTTTTTTTTTTTTGATTACGTAAATTCGAATCATTAGAAGAATTTTTAAGTCTTTTTATGCCGGTCCTTTGCGATGCAGGGTATTTGACGATCCTTGCCTTTTGGTTAAAAACATGGATTTGTTAGCGTTGGATTGCATCGATTGCGCAGAAAAAACACATGATCACGCATACATTGCATGTAACGCATAACGAAAAATTCTTATGCATTTAAAAAATTTTTTGAAATTTGAAAACAACGATTGTCTAGTTCAAAAAGCACTAATATTTCACATATATGGTAAAAATATGATTAGATAACTACTTTTTGATTTCATAAACTCTCATGTTAATTCTGTAATTGTACAAAGTGTGTGTATGCATTATGATTTCGTTATTATACTCAAATTCATTCCAACTATTATGCATTGCTGTTACGCGTATAAATAATCAATGATGTAAAAAGAACAATGTTGAAAGTTTGAATGATTACTTCAACTATAAAAAAGTGACAAAGATTCTCACTTATATAGCACTATACATGTGTGATGAATAGTACTATACATGCGTGAATTTGTACTATATATGCGTGATGAATTAGTACTATATATGCGTGATGAATTAGTACTATATATGCGTAATGAATTAGTAATATATATGCGTGATGAATTCTTGGTTCTTCCCCATGGCGTTCCGGATTTAGACCCTAGCCCTAGTCAGATTGTAGTTAGATTATAGTTATATTGTGCAAAATTTAAATGACGACTAATTCAACTTGTTTTAACCCTGTATGCAAAGTGAAAAATGAGATAAATTAACGCGTTCGGAAAATGAAAACCTGATGATTCTATGAAATTATTTACAAGTTTTACAAGTTTTTTACGAATTCATGCAATATTGCAAGATACAAGCAGTACGAAATTAAATAAAAAAAAATACATTACATTGGCGTGAGATTTTTGAGGCATTCTTTGTTTTTTTTTTTTGAAAATGGAAGAATCAGGATCCGAGCTATTCAGGTCAGTATGGCCGATTCAATGACAACTTTATGAAACCAGTTCGAAATATAAGATTTTTCCTTCTTTGTAAATTTTCTTCTTCATTCACTTACTTTTTAACCTTCTGACGCGTATATAAAAAAGTATTAGGTGATCATTGCTTAGATAATTATTTTAGATAATCATTGATTGTGATAAACCGATCGATCACGAGTCTCTACCCAAATAAAGTTATTTGTCCGGAGCTTAACGGAGAACGTTTTTTGATCCATTTTAAGGTCAAATATCCAAAAAAATATTTTTGAATTTTCCGTCCTAATGCATGCTTACACAAGAAATTTACTGTTACATATTTATCTTATTATCAAGTTATTATCAGGGCGTTAGTATTTATTTATCTTATTATCAAGTTATTATCAGGGCGTTAGTATTTATTTATTCTTACGTACGTATTCGTTTTTTGAATTAGAATTATCATTAATTCAAAACAAATAACACAATTCATACATAATATAATATATAAGTATGTATTAATACGTATCTATGTACCGATGTATATAATCATTGAATATTTAAATTTACAAATCAAATCATTAGATACATTAATTAACCATTAATTTACAAATTAAATTGTTTAGAAAGAATCATAAAACCAAATTCCTTATTAATTCAAGCAAATAATTTTGAATAATGCTCGTTGTGTATTTTTTTTTTTTGTTTCGGACTTTATTAGACTTTGTCCATAAAACATTACACCATTCTGTATACCTAAACATACCTAAACATACCTAAATATACCTAAATATACCTAAATATACTTAAATATACCTAAATTGTGTACCTAAATTGTGTATACCTAGATAAATGCACAACATACGTTATGTAATAACTTCTTAAAATGCATCACAAGACGAATCACTTACTAGAATTTAAAGCATTGTTATTAAAATTTAGGTTGATTCATTGGTTCCAAGACCTGCAGGAGACGGAATCACATTATGATGGGTAATTCCGTTTTAGGAATATAGGATTAGGAATATAGGATAAGTAATACTAAAAATACTAAATGTAGACTTATAGAAATTAAATTTTATAAAAGTAATCCTAATTTAGCAGTTATCTTATTCCGATACACATGACTTTATTAATACTTACATAAAAGAATAAACACGAGACGCGTTTATATATTTGATCACAACATTTAGGTTTTCATGCGCATTATTATTTATAAATCATATTGATTGGCCTTTTTTAAAGCCAAATTTTTAATTTTTTTTTTCAAATGATAATGATGTACTACAGTATATAATCAGAATATATTTATGTAAGTAATGTTATATCACCTTATCAAGTACATACATACATTCATACATACATACATACATAGTTATGTGAAAGTTATGCGCGCTTATCCGTGAGCTTGCTTGCTTTCTACGTACAAAATTTGATCAAACTACACCTTTGATAGTTCAATTATTACAAATAAAGAAATTCAAGTAACATCGTCCAATTTACCTGATAAAGTTTGTCATGGCTCTAGTAACCATCCTCGTTCTGCGCTAAGCCCAGATCCATTCAACAATAATTTGGCGTAAAATTTACCTTGTATTCTTTGTTTCAAGTATGAAAAAGAACTGTCAAATAGAGTTAAATTATTCTAAATCTTTTTTTTATTACTGTTGATCAACTACGCCGCTGCTTTCTACTATTTCTTTTTTTTTCATTTCATTGTGTTTATAATCTACTCTCATAACCTTCCCTCACGGGATTATGTAAGTATCTACCTATGTAAGTACATACGCATCTCATCGGCGTTCATTTTATCACCTTTATTGTTATCATTGTTTGTATGAACCTATCATCTTGTACTTTATAATGCTCATTTTATTGATTATTCCAAATTTCTTCATTACAATAATAGTTTGGTTTCAGGGGTAATCTTAACTTTCGAATGTGTTTTTAATTTATTCTTTATTTCGAATGAATCTAATTAATCTAATGAATTTAGTGATACTTGTTTGATATCTACACTAATTTAACTCCTTATGATCATTAAATGGATTCACTTTTCATTATTTCAATATTTACTTGGGAATTTGTGTTCCTACAAATTTATTGTCTTTATCACCTATCGCTATGATTTGGTCGTTATCAAATTCTCACATGATCCTGTGATCTTGTATGTAATCACGTGCTCAAGTTTTACATATTCTATTAGTTTGCTGAATCTTAAACTTTCCTCTGAATCATAATATTTGTTTTTTAAATGTGAAAAAACACGTGTTTTATTTTACAATATTTACGTAGACCTATATTGGTTTAGTGTTTTTTTAAAACCATTTATAATATCCGTTTTTCATGATTCATCTATTTATTATTCACAATTTCAGCAAAAAAAAAAATAATCACGATTATATCGCACGTGCATGAATGTATATAAACATTTCTGCAAATCTTAAAACAAAATACAGCGCGAAAATATCTGAAATAAACTAGTGTTTAATAATATTCAAATACTAAGAATTTATTGTGTAACTTTATAATTTTAACAGAAATAAATTTTAGTAAAAAAATTCTTAATAGTTTTAATACTATACTAATAAATTATAAACCAACTTTTATAATTTTATAAAGCTACTAAGGTTTGAGTTTGATTTGATCAAACCTTAAACTCATCATCTTTTTTCAAACTAAGCTTAAACTCAACTTTAAATTTGATTCGGGTTTGGTTCAAAGTTTTCAAACTAGTTGGAGTTTAAATATTTTTTAATAATTCTTTAATCAAAGTTGTCTGAAAAAGCTTACAAATTAAAAGATAATATATTTATATATAATTTATTATTAAATAATTTTTTTTATATTAAAAAAAAATAACTTATTACTCTTTTTAATAATTTTTTTAAACAATTAAACAAGTTAAATTATAAAAAAAAACAATATAAAAATTTTTAAAAAACACTACTTTTTAATTTTATATAAAATAAGTTGTTTATTAACAAAGTTTGTTTTTTTTGCTTTTGTTAAGGTTAATATTATAGCAACTACTGCATTATTATATTGTCAATTATATATATATATAACTTGTACAAGATAAGCATACAACTAGTTATATATACTTTTTTTTTTGCTTTTGTTAAAGTTATTAATTATTAGTAACTACTGTCTTTATTGTGATTTTAATTATGGTTACATAACTTGTACAAAGTAAGTATACAACTAGTTACATATACAGCTTTTGATTATCTATTTAAGTAATCTGTTTGCAGATTCTACACTAATTTTTATACTTATAATTTGTTAGAAAATTACTTAAATTTTTTTTTTTTGTTAAAGGTCATACTTGTAGTAATACTTTATTAACTTATATTGAGTTAGCTATTATAACTATTTTTACAGAGATGAGAGTACAGTTAGTTATGCATACAACTTTTAGTTGTTTATTTAAGTATTTCACTCTAAGGTTCTACCCTAAATGCTATACTTATAACCTACTAGGAGATTATCTATTTAAACTCTCTAATAATCTGTTCTATCATATTGAAATTCTTAACTTACTTCCTATATATATCTAACTAGTATACTATCTGAGCAGTATAGTTACCTATTCTTTTTATATTAGTTTTTAAATTGTTACACATTTTAGAGTACATCACCTGTTAGTAAGGTGCAGAGGGTCTCTTGTTGTTAACTATCTACTTATTTTTAGAACACTAATATAGGCTATCCTTATAGAATTCACTCAGATCCTAATACTGATTTTATAGCATATCTCTAGTACTTTTAGTATACTCCTGCTTTGAATCCAGACTTCCAATTCAAATAACCTGGAAGAATTGTGACCTGTTCTTGATATATTGAGGTTGACTCAATATCTTTTTCCTTCATTTCGAAATCTGGTGGCCTGGTTGATAGTACCTCTCATCTAAGGTTCTTGCTTACCCAAATCCTTCACATTGGTATTCATTTCCTAGGTCTAGTTTTTACAATAGTACTATCAAAGATCTGTATTACCTTTCTGCTTAGAATTTTCAAGTAGGCTCTGGTTTTCTAATTCTATAAATTTACATATTCTGAAAACTTATTTTAGGTTTGCACTACTTGGTACCAGTTTGCATTTCTTTGTGTAATAAATTATACAAAAGCTTCAAACCTGCCAGTCATGCTAGTGTGACCATAGTTACAGATATTCTATCCTAACTGATCAACAGAATACTATCACTGTAATACTGTCTATATATTACATAGGTGATTATCCAAATTTCATCATTAATAGGTTTTAAACTTATAACTTACTGCTTGGAGGTATAACAACTTATCCATTTTTACTAAGTCATCATATCCACAAGATTACCTAATTAAATACTCTAATTCTATATTACATCTAACAAATAGTACACAAGTTCTTATATATCTAAATATCATCTAACCTAATTCTAATCTTTTTATCTATATATCTATTAAGTTATTATATATTTTAAAATATATCATCTAACTGTAGAGTTTCAAAGAACCTTCTTGTTAACTAATTACATATTTTTAGTTCTTGTTAACAGAACTCATTTTTGTAAAGTTCATTTAGATCCCAGTATCACTTTATAGTATATTCTTAATATTTATAATATACTTTTGTTTTTGACATCAGATTTCTAATTCAAATAGTTTAAAAAAATTATAATTGTCTTTAATATATTTAGATTAGAATATTTGATATTTTTTTTTTCAATTTAAAGACTTCTAGTAGCCTAGTTAGTAGTATTTTTTATCTAAGATTCTTGTTTACTTAATTCTTTTATATTAGTATTTATTTTCTAGATCTAGCTTTTATAGTAATATTGTTAAAAATCTGTACTACCTTTCTACTTGGGTCTTTCTCAAATAAATGTTTTGTTTCTTAATTTTAATAAATTTATATAGTTACAAAAACTTATTTAGTATTTGTACCACTGATGCTAGTTTATATTCTTTTGTATAATCTATTATATAAATGCTCTATAACTTGCCAGTTATGCTAGTATAGTTGCTATTACAAGTATCTTAACCTAATTATTAAAAACAGTTGCTATAATATAAATATTATATAGGTAATTATTCAAATTTTCATTGTTGATAGAATTTGATTATCCAATCTGCTAATTAGAATTAACAGTTTATTTATTTTACTAAGTCATTACATTATATATATAACTTTTAATTGTCTATTTAAATAGTTTGCTTGAGAATTTTATATTAGTTCTTATATTTGCAATTTAATTAAAAAATTATTTATTTAATTTTTTTCATTTTTATACTTTATCAAAAAAGTAATATTTGATTTTTTATATTATTTAACCTAATCTTTAGTCTTTTTTTATTTATTTATTAAATTATTATATATTTTAAAACATGTTATTTATTGTAAGATCCTAAATATCTTTCTACTAATTTATTTAATTATTTTGTAAATTATTAACAAAGCTATATTCTTGTAAAATTTATCTAAATTCTAGTATTAATTTTATAATATATTTTAGTACTTTAGTATATCTTTATTTTATTTTTAAACTTCTAATTCAAATAGTTTAACAAAACTATAATTTGTTTTTAATATATTAAGCTTAGTTTAATATCTTTTTTTGCTAATCTAAAAATTAGTAACCTAATTAATAATATCTTTTATTTAAAAGTTTTTGCTTATCTAATTTTTTTATATTAGTATTTGTTTTTTAAATCTAACTTTATAATAATATTATTAAAATTTTATATTATCTTTTTATATTGTTATAAAACGAATTTTATTATTATATTTTAGTATAGTTTCATGAATGTATATTTTATTATTTATTAGCATTATTATTATTATT
>CAJVQA010000372.1:0-35666 GCA_910591915.1 Cetraspora pellucida
ATTTATACTTACTTTATGATTTGCATAACAATAGTGTTTTGATATGTGAACATAGTTACTATAATCATTGCTTTACAAATGTTTTAATTTAAATGTTTTATATATCTAGATTATCTTCAAGTTAAAATTAAGAAAAATATAGATGCACTTATAGTAAGTATAACTAATAAATTCATTAAAAATAAAATAACTGATAAGAGTAATAAAAATGCAATTAATAAAAATAATGATATGGGCAACATAAATAGAATAACTAAAGCAATAGCAAATGATTTATTAAAATATTTAAAAAAAATCTTTCTTGAATTATATAATAAATATACAATTACCCATATATTACTTAATTTAATCAAATTTTTATTTAATTTAGTAATTATAATTATATTAATTTAAAAGTTAACTTTTGATGTAGTTTTAAAGCAGCCAGAAATTTTATAATATTATCACTATTTTTATTACAGCAGAAACTGTTAATTTTACATATATATTGAAACAAGTAAGAGATTATATCCATTACAATTGAATCTAACATAAATAATTTAATTTGTAATTGATCACAGGTAAAAGGAATTCACTTTAAATTGAGCATTGTCACTGCTGTATGTTTTTATAATTCCTGAAACACCTGATAAAAATTGACCTAATAATGTTTCAACTGATTCAATTAAGTTTCAATAAAATTGGCATATAATTTAAGATCAGTAACTAATGTAAATATTACATATAGAGCGTACGTTTATATCTTTGGTTCAGTATTGAAATATGATTTTAAATTTCATTTACCAAAAAATAAAGCAGGTTACATTACCCGAAAATTTTGTGCCCTCGTTTGGTGATAATTGATGTAATTTGATTGGTTATTTTTCATGTGACGCCAATTATTTTGATTGGACGATCAACATCGGAAATTTTCGGCAAATTCGAAAATCTGTGTAACATTGAACGGTTCCTTCTGTCCATAACATGTCGAATGATTTGAGTGCGTAAGAGAAATGTTTTCACTCTCACGCACTCATGCCGTCAATAGAAATCAGGTTGACATTTAAAAAAAATCAATACCTTACCTTTCACAGCTCATATCTCGATGAATTTTGATGCCAATTTAATTATTCAATATCCAAAAGAAAGCTTAGATCTCAAGCTTCCTTTTGAATATGAAATAATTAAACTAGATTCTAAATTCATCAATATATGAACTGCGAAAGGTAAGGTATTGATTTTTCTTTTAAAATGTCAATCTACCTGATTTCTATTGACGGTAGCCCATTTGTCCACAGATAATTATGGGACAATGTCCATGTCCAATAAATTTCTTGGACATATTGTCCATGTACATTACTGACTAAAATATTATGCTACTATAACGAAAAAGTTAGGATTAGGGTTCGTTTATCAGGAACAGTACTCAAATAAGATCGGTACCGATGATTCATCAGGAACAGTATTTTTGCTAAAAAAACCGTCTTCTACTGATTTTACCATAGGAACATAGACCCTAACCCTAACCTAAATGAATTTTATCGATCACCACGTAATAGTGACATCATGCAATGCACAGGATCACCAGTGGCAAAATCCTTCTTTAAAAATGTGAATGAACTTTATCTAAATTTGACGAACATAAAGCTATTGAAATTTGTAAAACCGTGTCTATTGTTGAAAAGAGTATAATAAAAGCTATCGATTAAAAAAACAAAGTAAAAAGAATAGATATTTTCTGCTCAAAAAGTGTACCTTTGTTAGTTGTTTTAAAAAAGTCCACAGCGTTTTGTAAATAAAGGAAATAATTCGCGCAGTTAATTTTCCGAAATTTCCGAAAACCCAATAAAAATCTTAATATATGTTATGGCTTGATTTACCGATTTGATGAACCCAAACGCACAACCATAAGTCATAAACGCTAAATGTTCATGATAAAATCTCTTGGGAAACTTATTTGGGGTGAGTGACCGTAAAGTGTTAATTATAAATGATTACTTTATTGGTGACGTTTACATTAAATTTTGGTTTATAGGTGATCCAGACAATCCTGAACTTATTCAAATAAGTGCAGGTGAGCTCTATCTTGTCAGGCCAAATAGTCCAAAAGGCAACAGAGAATGCATGTATGTTTATGTACGCGTCTCTAAAGGGCACAGCAGAATATCTACTTATTCAAATGACACACGTTTTCTAAATAATTATTTATAAATCTCTGGGAATATATATATTTATCCATTTATCTAATAGCTTTCGGGAAGCCCAAGCTATTATAAGGCGTACAAGTACTGAATGGCAGTATCAACTTGTCATCGACAGAGTTTTTGAGGAAGGTGAAGAAGAGCTAGTGTCAGAAGGTGATTCCGACGAGGAAAGTCAAGGTTTGTTAGTGTTCTAATTTTTCATTTATGCCATATGTTTTGACATAGTAAAAATTCTAAAATTTTAAATAAATGACTGGTAAAGGTGGTGAAGAAGAAAAGGTTTTCCTTATTGATGAGTCTCTTGAATTTCGCAAAGGTCAAATCGAGGGATTGACCACGTTCGCGTGGAGGGATTTAATGGGTGTAGGTGACATTACTACAGTTTATATTGAACGCGTATTTTTGAAGATCTAATTGATTTAATCTATTTCGCAACAGGACCCTGAGGATTTGTTTGAATTTGTTTGCGACGTGAATACTACTGCACATACGACCAATGCTTTCGAATACACCATGTATAGTTGCATGTTTGAACGAAAATACAGAAAATCACGTGAAGAGGCGACAGAACAAGAGCTCCAAAATTTCATTTATGTGTAAATTTTTATGATATAATTATTCTCAAACTGTATGATGTATAATATTGATTATGATGTTTATGATATAATAAATTATAGGCCGCCAGCGGAGAGAGGTCATTCGAAAATTTCACAATCTCCATCTACCCCGAAACATCACATATCTACACCTTTAAATGACTCACCAGTATCAGCTAGTACGACTCCTGTCAGGTCTGTTCGGTCTGAAACTTCACCATTATCCACCCCTACACGACATACTGTTTCCTTTGATTTTCCTGGTGCCCCATCTGAGGTTGAAAACGCCATCTCAGTGCCTGTTGAATTGCATGTATTTGATCCTACTTCAGGAACATTTTTGTTAATGTCTCCAAATGCCACTGCCAGTATAAAGAAAGGAAAAAAATTCGAATGTATCCTTTTTAAGATGGTCTAAATTTGATATGAACATTTTATTCAAAATTATTTCTTGACATCATTCAAATTGTAGATTGGCATGTCGTTTCAGATGATAAAACAACACTTGTTGGCCAGCGGGTTGAACCAAAAATGAATCCCGTATTTAATCGGGTAATTTTTATATTTTGTACAATTCTATTCGTACACTAACATATGAAACATGAATACTTATAATAACTTAACATTTTGTTTATAACCCATTTTGAGATTCTAACAAAAATAAAATTTCAAAGCGAGCTATATTTTACTCAAATCTTAAACCCTAACCTAACTACAACCTAATTTGATTTTTTTTCCTTTAAATTTTGAATTATATGGCTCTACAAATTATGTCCATGTTTTATACACTGGCGTAAATTAAGAAATTTTCTTAATAATTTTATTATTTTTTACTCAAATAATTTTATGTCAATTTATTTTAGACACATGTATGCTTCATATGGTGTTATTTTGATGGTAACTCCTTCATCTGTTTTTTTTATTGTTTTTTGGCGTCAACAGCTAACAGCTATTGTTAATAAAGGTTCTTGTGATTTCAGAGTCCGACCGAGTTTCTTCTTTTTTGATTCGCTTCAGAGATCTAGAAGGTGAAGCAAATTTCAAGAAAAAATTTGCCCAAGCCATGTATGAAACTTTAAATGAATCTAGGGCAAAGGTTCGGTTTAGTTGAAATAGCTGATATGATTTTTTTTGCCTCCTAACTCTATCTAATTGGTATAATTGATTTTTTTAGGAAGAAGAACAAGAGTATTTTATGAATGCATACCAAGAAGATGTCGAGATGACTGATGCTGAATCGACCGATAAAGAAGATACGGAAGAAGGTGCGATCGTAAGAATCTGAAATCTGAATTATTTATCTAATAATTCTTTCTTATTGTCAATATAATTAATCTCTGTAGAAAATGAAATATCAGAAGATGACGAATCAGATGACAATATCGATACGAAAGGTGTAGAAGGAGACAGTGCCAATACACAACTTATTGTTGGCTATAAACATGATAGATCTTTTGTCTTAAAGGGTAATAAGATTGGTGTATTTAAACACACAGATGATGACCGCATTGAATTAACGACAAACATTGGTGAAATAAAAAAACTTGGAGGGAGCAAACTTAACCCTTCAAAGGTGTGTTTTATTTATTTTATTATTATTATTTTTTAAAAAAATAATACTTGATTATACTAATTTGTTTTTATCCATGTATTTATTAGGGAATGCTGCATGAAGAAGACTCTACGATGGTTCTAATGGATCCCCAAGACGAACATAATCTTTTCAAGATGGATTTAGAATATGGAAAAATTGTTGAAGAATGGAACGTTCACGATGTTGTTCCTGTTACAAGTATATTTCCAAGTAATAAATTTGCTCAGACGACAGCTGAGAAGACCTTAGTTGGGATGTCGCATAATTCGCTTTATCGAATTGACCCACGACTACCTGGTCTAAAATTAGTAGATAGCCAACGTAAACAATATATGACTAAGAATGATTTTAGTTGCGGGGCGACAGATGCCAAAGGTCATATTGTAGTAGGGAGCGAAAAAGGCGATGTCAAATTATTTGATTCACTAGGCAAGATTGCAAAGACAAATCTTCCTGCTTTAGGTAGTGCAATTAAGGGAATTGATGTAACATCTGACGGTAGATGGATTATTGCTACTACTGCTCGATACTTGTTACTTTTGGATACATTAATTAAGTCTGATCCAAATAAAAAACTTGGATTCGAAAAAAGTTTCCCCAAAGACAAAAAGGTTTGTTTGTAATTATACTGATAGATACTTAATTTAATATTGATTAGTTGTTTAATAACTCGTTTCTTTCATACCTTTTTAAGCCAATACCAAGAAGGTTACAACTTAAGCCAGAACATTTGGCTTTAATGAAGGAGCCTGTATGTAATTATAAATGCTTGCACCAATTAATTATGCATATTAATCACGTCCATTTTTAACTTTCAAGGTAAATTTCACGCCCGCGCGATTTAATACTGGTTTGGATGAAACGGAAAAAACCATAGTGACAAGGTAACTATTATAACAATTTTGCAGTCTTTTTCAATATTTATTAGCATTGATCATATTCATAAATTTTTTTTTTAATCAGCACTGGTCCGTTCATCATTACTTGGAATTTCCGTCGTGTCAAACAAGGAAAACTTGATGAGTATCAAATTAAGCGCTACACGGATGACATTGTAGCTGACAACTTTAAATTCGGGCAAGATAGATCGATTGTTGTTACTTTTCCGCATGATGGTATATTATTATGAGATTTTATGTTAATTTGTCAATATTATGATTACTCCTAATTCCTCCTTTCATTGACATCAATAAATAGTCACAATGGCGAAAAAGACACATTTGTCGACTCCAACAAAAGCAGTGCTTTCACCTTCCAAGGTAATCTCTCATTCGATTCAACTGTATTACTATTTTTCATTATTTTACATCAGAACTAATATTATATCTTTACTTTTTAATTCAGTATATAAAAAAGCAGAAATCTATTAGATAATATAGGTAATTTCATTACTTCTGATATATCACATATTCATATAACATTAAAAAGTTTATAATATTTTATCAAATTATTGCTATTTAAGACTAAGCTTTTGAGATTAAATATATTATAATTTTAAATAATAAAAATAAATTATATTTTAGTTAAATCTTAATTATAATTATTTTTAAAATTTTATAATTTTGATCTACTGATTCAATTTAGATGATTTAACTATTAAAATAATTTTCTTAATGAGGAAATTTTAATGAATACGGTTATATGATAATAAGATTAATGTAGATTGTTTTTTTTTAGTTTTATAAACTAAATTTCGTATCAATTGATTGTTTTTATTTGGTATATAATTGTTTTTAAAGTTTTGTGGATTTTTAAATGGATTTTTAAATTACATAGAGGATAATCTTTGCAAAAAAAGTTTTTTTTTAATTTTTTTAATGGTTTTATTAAAACATTATTGGTGTTTAATATTGTTTTTTTTTAAGCAGATTTGTTTTATTAACTTAAATTATGTTTTATTTATTGAAAAATACATACAGTATATTGATTATTTAAATTTTAATTTTAAAGTTAAAGTTAATAGTAGGCAGTTATATTTTACTTATGGTTTATACAAATATTTTTATTAGTTTTTTAAAATGTTTTAATTATATTTGTTAGCTATATATATTATATTTCTAATTTGTTATATTATAGCATAAGCATTTTAAATATAAACAATATTAATTTTTTGTTAAAAATAGCTCAAATTCTTTATTTTTATTAATTTTTTTTTTATTTTAAGCAATTATGTTAGTACTTTATTAATATTTTTAAAACTACATATATATATGCATAATTATATAGAATTTTTTTAATACTTAAGTCTAGCATTATTTGATTACTTTAATAATATTTAAGTGCAATTTGTTGCATTATCTTAGTTAGAAATAGACTGCTTGTTTAATTATTTAAAGTTATATCAAAAAGATTTTTTCTTTTTTGTAACAAATATATCAATCATCTTTAAAGTTTCTTTTTTTATTTAGTTTATTTTCTTTATTTTCTTTTTTTTTTCTTTTTTTATTATTTTATTTTATTTTTTTTCTTTTTTGACTTTTTTTTTGCTTAAGCATTTTTCTTTATTTAATTTGTTATTCCTTTTTTTATTTTATATTTTTTTATCTTTTCATATTTGATTATAGAATGTATTTTATACTGTTCTTGTTACTATATCTATATATTTTTATATTGTTTGTTTGTTTAAGAACTGTTTAAGTTTTTTCTATTTCTAATATAATAAATCTTTTTATTAATACTTTTTTGTTTGTAATTTTTCTTTTTCTGCTTCTTCAAATAATATTTTATATAATATTCATAATAGAATTTTATTTTTTTCTTCTTCTTAAAGTTTATTTTATATTATTACTATTAACACTTTTTGTATTTTTTTTACAAGTTTTTTGCTTATTACAACTTATTATATTTGCTTAGAAGTTTTTTTTTCTATTTTGATAGACCTAAAATTTTATTATTATATATATTTTTAATTTCTTTTATTTAGTTTTTATAGTATTAATAAATTGTTTATTATGCACTTAACTGCTATAGCTCTTTTTGCACTTAGTTTTCTTAATGTATAATATATTTATTTTATTTTATTTATCTTATTTTACAAACTTTATTAGTTATAAAATATATATTCTATTTCTAATTTCAATATTCTAATTAGGTTTGTTTTTTCTAATTGATTCTAATTCTGACATTTGCAATTATTTTACAGTTTTATTAGTATATTAATTTTTTTGTTTTTTATTTTAAATGATACTCTATATATTATATTGAATTTTTTATATAAATTATTTCTTTACAACTTACTTTTTTTTTGTAAAAATATCTGCTTTATTATTTTATTAGTCTTTATTATAACTTTTAATTTTAATTAGTTCTATTTTAGTATTTTTGTTTTTAATTAAATCTATGATGTTTATTATTTATATCATATTTTTTTAAAAAAAAAATTTCTTTTCTTATACTTTAAATTGCTTGTTAATATTTTTTAATACAGCATTATGTTTGTATAATGCTATAAGTTTATACTCATTAGTTATACTAAGTATTTTAATTTGTTTTAATTTTTTAAATAGTTATAACTTTTTATCAAAAAAGTATTAAAAAATTCTAACTAATAATTTTATAAAGCTATATTAGCTTTATATATATGTCAAATATTTTTTTAAAATCTGATTACTATAAAGAGTTGATGTATTTTAAAAATTGAAATTTTATATATAAATTTATAAATTTATATATAAAATTTCAATATTTAAAATGTATTATTCTTTATAGTAATTAGATTTTAAAAAAATATTTAGCATATATGTAAAGTTAATATAACTCTATAAAGTTACTAGTTAGAATTTTTTAATACTTTTTTGATAAAAAATTATAAATATTTAAAAAATTAAACAAATTGAAATAAGAGTGTAATAATCTAGTAAAGTAATCAAGTTGTCAAATTTTCAAGTGATAAGTTGGGTGTTCAAATCCTATTGATAATAAAAATTTAAATAATCATTTATGTAATATTCATATTATGGCAATTGCTACTAATAATTGGATTAGAATACCTATAATAAGATGCATTTATTTGCATATCATATATGTTTTCTGAATATTTATACATAATCATGCATATATAAATAGCTAATCAGAGATAATGTGGATGATGTATATAATTTTTTTTATTAAATATAATTAAATTTATTAATATAAAAATTTTTATCAAGAGAATGATAATCCTAATATAGTAGTTAGGTTGTCATCTTTTAAGTAGCAGGTTTAAAATTCAAATCCTATCTATAATAAAATTTGTAAATTATATTTGCATTATAGTAACTGTCTTTTGTCAATTAGTTGGCCTTATGTGACTGTAATCCAATTACATCAAATTAGATACTACTGATATTAGGAGCTTGAGCATCTATATGAAATATAACATTACATATATATAAAGGAATATATAACTGGTGTTGCATAAGACTTTAGTACAAATCTACAATATAACTATTAGGTTTAGAAGACTAAGAAACTGAGATGACAGAAACTCACTTAAAAATTCTTAAATAAAGAGATAGCATAAACTTTTGACAATATGATTAAACTGGTTGAAGCTTATGAAACACCTTCATAGAAACTAAAGATTAAACTGTATGTCAAATATATGTAAAGAAGTATATAACTAACTAGGCCATCTGACTCATTAGAAGAAAAGAATACAGAAGTATATCATAACAGACTATCTAAATTGGTAGTCTAAGAGAAACTGCTAATTCTAAGTTGCAGCTAATAGAGAATAATAAAGAATATATTGAAAAAATAGGTACTAGGGTTTTAGTAAACTTTACAAAGATAGAAATAGTATAATATAGCAGTTAGACAAGTAATCTTTGTAATTACAAGTGTTAGATAACTACGTATAACATGTTATATAAAACTAGATCAGTATGTATGAAATATAATGTTCTAATAAGTTCCTGTCAAGAATAAAGTAGTTCTAAGAATATCAACTAGTATTAGAAACTTGGATGGATGTAGTCTTGAAGATGTTCTCATAATACAAGAAGGATTGCATATGCAGAGTGTTTAAATAGATAAGACCCTTAGTTGGTTTGCAAGTATAGCATTTAGTATAGAACTTATATAGCAATATATAAGCAAACTACTTAAATTAGGCATCAAAAGTGCATATATAATTAGTTGTAATCTTTAATATAAGGTAGTTTCTAGTAACATACTGTGTTTTATATACTTGAATAAAAAATATTACATCTTGAAGTTAGGAACTTTAATATTAAAAAAAAAAAATATATTTATTACTTTTTTAGATGTACAGATTGTATTTATTCTTTTACTGAAAAATTTTAAATACTAATTGGTTTGTTTTAATAATATTTACAGAGTATAGTGACTTAGTGAAATAGATAAGTTATCATTTCTCTAAGTAATAGGTTGTGAGTTCAAAACTTACTAATAGTGAAATTTGAATAATCATTTATGTAATATATAAATAGTATTATGATAATAATATTCTGTTTATCAGTTTGGATAGGATACCTGTAATTATGGTTATATTAACATGACTGGCAGTTCTGGAGCATTTGTGTAATTTGTTACACAGAAAAATACAAACTAGTACTAAATAATGCAAATCTAAAATAAGTTCTTAGACTATATAAATCTATAGAACTGAGAAGCTAAAGCTTACTTGAAAATTCTAAGCAGAGAAGTAATATAGATCTTTGACAATACTACTGTAAAAGCTAGATCTAGAAAATAGATACCAATATGATAAAATCAGGCAGGCAAAAATCTTAGATAAGAGGTACTACCAACCAGACTACTGAATTTTAGACTAAAGAAAAAGGATATTAGGTTAGCCTCAATATACCAAGAACAAATCATAGTCCTTCTGGGCTATTTGGATTAGAAGTCTGAAGTCAAAGCAGAAGTATACTAAAAGTACTAAAGATATGCTATAAAGTCAGTGCCAAGATCTGAATAAATTCTGTAAGAGTAGCTCTTGTTAGTGTTCTAAAAGTAAATAGATAGTTAACAACAAAGGGCCCTCTATGTCTTATTGGCAAGTGACATATTCTGAAATATGTAACAGTCTAGAAACTAGTACAAAAAGAATAAGTATCATATTGCTCAGATGGTATACTAGTTAGATATATATAGAGAGTTAGTTAGAATTATATTATAACAGAGCAAATGATTAGAAGATTTAAATAAATAATCTCTTAGTAGGTTATAAGTACAGCATTTAGTATAGAACCTTAGAGTAAACTACTTAAATAAGCAATCAAAAGTTACATATGTGACTAGTTGTATTGTCATTTCTGTAAAAATAATTGTAATAGCTAACCCAATAAAAGTCAATAAAGTATTACTACAAAGTATGACTTTTAATAAATAATAATAATACTAATAATAATATTTACAAAATTATAAGATTTATTTTTATATTATCTATAATAAAAATTTTTTTCAGTCTTTTTATATGCAAATTATTTATATATTTGTTTAAAACTTTTAAGTAGCAGGTATTTTTTTTTTACAAAAATATAAATTTGGTCTTGTAACTTTGTTTTTTGGAACTTAATACTAATTTGTTAGTTTTAAGAGCTGTATATCTAAATATGTTATTAATACATAACAGTAACAAAACTTGATTATATAAAATATCTTTGATACATATATGTAAAATTTTATATAATACTATATATAGTTTTGATTGACATAGTATTAATATATCAAACTCCAAAAAGGTGTAGCAACCTAGTGAAGTGAATAGGTTGTCAACCTCCAAGTGGCAGGTCTAAAGTTCAAATCTCAGTGATAGTGAAAATTTGCAATTCTTTCTGTATTATGGTTAACTGTCTTCTATAATTAGTTAGAATAAAACATCTATAACCCATGTCATACTAGCATGACTAGAAGGTTTAGGTATTTATACAACATTGTACAAAGGAACACAAACTGATATCAGGCAGTATAAACTCAAGATAAGTCCTTAGGTTATATAAATCACAGAAACCAGGTAGAAAGATGGAAGTTTACTTGAAAGATCTAAATAAAAAGATAACCTGAACCTTTGACAGTGCTATTGTAAAGACTAGATCTATAAAATGAAGCTAGAACTTGTAAAACTAGGCAAAGAGCCAGCCTTTGAAGAGGGGCTAAATGGAACCAACCAGGTTACTGAGATCTGTTTCAGAAAAAAAAATTACATGCTAGCAAACATGTAAACCAGAAGTGTATAGTTACAATCTGTCTTTTTAGGCTATCTGATTTGAGAGTTTAGTAAAACTTGAATTGAATACCAAAGTAGTAGAGATATGTTGTGAAGTTAGTACTGAGGTTGGGATAAACTCTACAAGAGCATAGCAGTTTAATAGTACACTTTGACAGCTAGTATTAGTCTTAGTCATAGCAATACTGAGTTAGCTATAAGAATAGGATACAGAAGATTTTGAAAGGTTTAGTACAAGATCAAAGGTTCCTTATATAAGTAAACTGCTTTAAAAACTTAGTGGCCATGACATATTTTCACCAACATTAGCTAGGGTTATTAGTAGACAGAGATAGATAGATAAATACAGAAACTAAAGTAATTAAATAGAAAACCTACAGGCAGGTTTCAGGTATAGCAACTAATATAGAACCTTTAGGCAGACTACTTAAATTAGACAATAACTAAAGTTGTACAAGTAGCTAGTTGTACACTCTTTTTATAGTTGCCCCTTGTAGTTATAATGCAACCATTAGCCAAATATACTATCAATAAAATTCTGAGTCACAAATACTCAATTTAATATTAAAAAAATATATATATATATATTAAATTCCAAATAAGATAATTAATCACCAATATATATGAAGCAAAATCAATTTATTCATTATAAATTTTTATAAATATAAAGAAAAATTAAGTTTCTAAAGTAAATTAAGCACTTTATACTTATAGAAAATTATATATTAAATAAAATTATACTTTAGTATCTATGATTATAATTTAAACTTTATATTATATACAAAAAAAAAGAAAAAAAACAATTATTGTATTATATTAATTAAAAAGTGTAGGTCTCATAGCTTAGCAGTTAAGCTCCTATACCCTCCACAGTCAAGGTCAACAGTTCAAGTTCAGCTGAAGGCAAAATTGAAAGATTTTAACTTCTGTAATCTAATAAGAAGTTTGTAATTGAATATGAAGCCCTGTAGTTAAGTCCAAGTGCAGTACAATAATGGAAATAGGAATTCCTAAAAGGAGACCTAATTATGAAGTGCAGGCACTATGTGTAACAAGCAGTTGTTACAGAAGGTTATAGGTATAAAAAGATTTTGCATATAAGTTCTTTAGACTAGAGTAGCATTAACATCCTTATACCTCCTAATATAGGCAGTACCAACATCTTTGCATCTAACTTGTAGGGTATTTGCTTGGAAAGATAATCAATAGATTGTGCAAATAAGTCCTAATTAGGATTCAAGAAGAGAATTTGATTGGAAAAGTATTCTGAAAGTAACCAAGACTGGAATGATGAAAGAAGCAGTGAATATGAGAACAGACCATGATAAAGGATTGGTCTAATCAAAAATTGTAAGCACCTCTGACACAGCCAAATAATCTAATTATAAAAGAGAAAAATCTTGGAGGTTGATATATAACTTTCTTGTGCAATGTAAAAGTACCAAATTGGGTTTCTGATTATACTTATATAGAAGTCTTTGACAAACAAGACTGGGATTAACTAACCATTATGAGATAAGATCTGCAAGGTAGTATGGCATTACTGAGGTTAGTATAACTCTTTAGGGTATAACCTAAATTGTTCTACAAGTATTATTAAAATAAGCTGAAAGCTTGCAATATATAGTAGTATGGTATTACTGAAATCAGAGAAACTCTCTAGGTATAACCAGAATTGTTCTGTTTGTAAGTGCAACAAGTCTTAGTTCCTACTATAAAAGAAAGCACCATATTGGAGGTTAAATGCAGCATTGAGTTACTGTATAATGTTAAAACCTGGAGCATCTGCAGAAACAGTAGCAGCAGACCTGGCTTAAGATATGGATTGGTTAAAAAGACCAATAGTGGCAGTAAATCTGGCTTGAAATATGGGTTCTTTGCAGATTCTGAACCATTGTCAGAACATTTTAAGGGAATCAATAACAGGAATACCAAAGATGAGAAGATTATAAGAATCAAACATACCTGAGTAGGACCAATTTGGGAGTGATACAGTAACAAAAAGATGAAAAATATAGAGAACAAGGTAATACTAGATATAGTTAGATTAAGAGGCAGAAGAAACAAGACTAGGTAAAATATGTGAGTGAAACATATAAGTATGATTTACAAAAGACAGTACCCTTGGCATTTGGGATACTATATTAAGTTTAGTAAATATCCTTGTCTGTGTAGTAGTTTAATGATATGCCCTGACCACAAGTGTTTGTTAAAATAACTGCATGCAGGCATATGACAGACATTCACTTAGGTGCTATATGGGTAACTGGGTAAAGTCAGTGGTGTAAAATTAGATAGTATATAGTACTAGTAATAATCAATCCTAAAAAATGTAACCATAAATTTGTACTATATCAAATTAAAGCTAATAAACCAACTGGCATTATTGCCAAAGTTTTTTAAAAGAAAAAAATTTATATTAATTTATTATTTAGTGTTTATTGTTTTGTTATATTATAATTAATGTCTTTTAATTTAGAATTAGAAATAAGACAATTATTATAAAGAAATTTTAAAATTTTTTTATTTCTATACTTACAATCGATTCTAAATTAGTAGTATTTATTAAATTTCTTTTTAACTGTAATAATTCCAAACTTTTCAAATTGTGTTAACCCATTCTTCAAAAGACACATAATTAATTTGTTTGGACTTTTCTATTTTTTAAATATACAAAACTTCAGATAAAAGTACTAGGTAGAACTTTTAATATACATAAACTATATGTTTGCATTCTATTTTACAATATTTATAGTTTAAACAATTGCATTTAAAATGTGCAAGTTTTAAGTTTATATTATTTTGTAAAAAAGAAATGTAGCAACTTAGTGAAGTAAATAAGTTGTTAACCCTCTATGTTATATTGATATTACAAAAGATAAATAGTATTATAGCAATGGCATTTCATTAATTAGTTGGAATTGATACCTGTAACATGATCACATCAGTATAACTGGCAAGTTATAAAGCATCTGTGCAATGTTGAAATTACACAGAGGAATGCAAACTGGCATTGAATAATGCAAATCTAAGATAAGTTCTTGTAGCTATGTAAATCTGTAAACTGAAAAACTGAAACCCACTTGGAAAGATCTGAGTAGAGAAGTAGTACAGATATTTGACAGTACTACTATAAAGGCTAGATCTAAAAAACAGATACCAATATAAAAAAAATCAGATAATCAAGAATCTTAGTTTAGGAGTACTACCAACTAGACTACTAAAAGTTTCAAACTAAAGAAAAAGAACCTTAAGGAGCAGATCCTAAGATACCAAGAACAGATTATAGTCCTACCAGACTATTTGAATTAGAAGTCTAAGGTCAGAAGCAGGAGTATACTATAAGTACTAGGAATATATTATAAAGTTGATACTGGTGTTTGAATAAATTCTACAAGGATGAGCTCTGTTAACAAAAAAGATTAAATGTGAGTAGTTAGTTAGCAGAAGGCCTCTTGAAACCTTACAGTCAGATGACATATTCTTAAATATATAACAGCTTGACAGATGTACAAAAAGTAAGATCACAGTTAGATTAGATAACACTTAAATATACAGGAACTTGTGCACTATTTGTTAATATAAGTATAAGGATCAAAGTGTTTAAATAGGTAATCTCCTAGTAGATTGCATATATGGCAGCTAGTGTAGAACCTGCTATACAAGCAAACTACTTAAAATAAACAACCAAAAGTTATATATATGGCTAGTTGTATAAATACAATAAAGATAATAGCTGCCAATAACTACAGCCTTAGTATAAGCAAAAAAAAAATTATTTTATAAAATATCTTTAATATTAACTTTATAATTTTCATTTATAGATAGCAACTTTACAAGATAACATTAACCATTATTAAGCATTTTAAAACTTTTTAAATTTGAACTATCAAGTTCTTAGCATTATTGTTCTTTTTGTTATGATTTTATCCTTCTAATTATCAAATTAGTAGCTTTATATTTAAACTTAGCATCTGTTCAGGTTGCTTATAAAGTCTAAACTAAAGTGTCAATTTAATAATTTTGCTTGTTATTTAGATATGTATATTTAAATTTTTTATGCTATGATTTGATATAATTAGTTGTATTTATTATCTAATGCTTATATAATTAATAGACATCAATCTACTTTTTATAATTTATATAATATTCTCTTTTTAGATATTCTACTTACATTAATTCACTATAATTAGTCTACTGTTGAAGATAATTATCAAAAATATTTTGTACTTATAAAGCATCTAAAAGCCACATTACAGCATCAAGCCTATTTAACATAGTCTTTTGTACTACTTGTTTCTTTGTTTGTTTATAAATGCCATTATTATATTCTACAAAATAATTATTATTGTCTTTAATTTTACTTTTATTCTCTTGTCAGACATTCTTTATATGCCATTGGCAAAGTAAAATTCTTGCATTAAGAATGATTTTTTTAATAGCTTTTTGTTAGACATTATCATTATTTGTAAGAAAAATGTAAGATCTCTAATCTATATTTTTATTTTTTATATTAATAAGCCAATAAATTAATGTTTTTATTAGCTTTTTTTCAGAAATTAAATATGCTACAAAAACATTCTGGCTGCTATTATTATCTCACATAAGTATTGTAAAAAAATGTGTATTATATAATATTGTATCATGCATTCTATCTATACAAACAGTTTGAGTACTTTTAGATTTAAGTATTTTCTTTTGAAATTTAGTTTAAAATTTATATAAAAAATTTAAATCTGAATTTCAGATAGGATTATTAAAATATATAATTCATTTTCTTAAGATGAAGTAATTTATTTATTTACTAATATATTTTTGACATAGTTTTTTTTTTATAATTTAGATAAATTATACCTTTTAGCAGTAAAAAATAAGTAAAAAAGTGTTTAAATAATTAGTAAATTAAGTATATAATATTGGCAAAATTTGTTAAATAATGGTAATTTGGCAAACTAAGGCAAATGAATACATATTACATGTGCCAATTATTTGCCTAGTTAAACTAAATTATTATATTCAACATTAGTCTAATATTGGTATTATCTGGCAATTTATGATTATAATTAATAAGAAGTTATTAGTTGAATAACTATATTTACATTGTAATCAGGATTGGCATAAATTGGTTAATGGCCAAGCTTAACCAAACCAGTTTGACCAATTTGACCAGTTGGTCAAAAGGTTTAGTATTAGTCAAATTGGTTAAATAATATATAAAGTATATAAATATATTTGTTTATTTATTTGTATATTAAAATTATTTATTTAATAGACTAAACCATTTGACCAATTTGACCAGACTATTTGACCAATTTGACCAGACCAGTTCAACTAACAAATTTTTGGTTAACTAGTAATTTGACCAACTCTGATTGTAATATAAAAAAAAATAAGACTGATAACAATTTATAATTATAAAAGTTTGTTAAATAAATAAATTTTATTATATAATTTAATTTAATTTTTATATATTTATTAATTTATCTTTCATTTTATTATAGACAATGTTATAGATATTAATATAAGAAAGATATGCATTTTGTTTTTGAGTTAAAAGTAAAAAACAAATTATTATTGTTATATAATTGATTGACTCTGTTATGAAACATTAATACAATTTGTATAAGTTTCATTCCATCTCTTGCCCTTTCTTTTATCTATTTTTTTTACCTATTAAAACAAATAAATATTGCACAAACCTTTATCAGTTTTAGATGCATGTTCATTATAAAGTATATAGTAGATAATTTGAACTATATTATTCTGTTTATTATAATATTTTTGTACTTTTAAGTAGATTTTATATTCTACCTTCTTGGATGGTTTCTAAATAGATTGAGGTTTATTGTGACCTAATACTGATATTAAATTTTAACTAGCAAAATAAATTATAGTTCTAGAATTTTTAATATAATAATATAAATATTTGTTATTTAGCTTATATTCTTTATTCTTTTGTCTGAGACACTAAACATAATAGGCTCTATAAATATTAGAAAAAATATTTTTAATTCAATCTTTATATATGCTTAGGTTAAAATAAGTCTATATTTTTATATTATCATTTAAATTATTAATTTGTCTATCATTAATTTATTTATTTTTATAAATAGCTTTATTGATTATATCAATTGAACCAAATTCACTAAACATATTAACTTTTTTGAATATATTTTAAAACTTAATATTAATTAAAATAATATAACATTGTAATCACTTTTTTTATAATTTTTTTGAAATGCTTAATAACAAAAATTTTATTAATAGGATGTGGGTCTCATAGCTTAGCAGTTAAGCTTCCATGCCCCCATAGTCAAGGTCAATGGTTTAAGTCTAGCTGGAGGCAAAACTAAAGATTTTAGCCTCTGTAACCCAATAAGAAGCCAGTAATTGAATGTGAAGCCCTGTTGTTAAGTCCAAGTGCAGTACATGATCGAAGTAGGAATTCCTGGAAGGAGACCCAATCATAAAGTGTAGGCACTATGTATAACAAGCAGCTGTTACAGAAGGTTATGGTTATGGAAAGATTGCATATGTAAGTCCTTTAGGCTAGAACAGCACTAACATTCCTATATCTTCTAATTAGGCAGTACCAACATCTCTGCACCCAACTTGTAGGGTACTTGCTTGGAAGAATAATCAACAAATTATGCAAATAAGTCCTAATTGAGACTCAAGGAAAAGGATTTGATTAGGAGAGTAGTCTGAAAGTAACCAAGACTGAAATGATAAGAAAAGCAGTAAACATAAGGACGGGCTATAAAAAAGGATTAGTCTTATCAAAATTGGAAGCTCTTCTGGTGTTGTGAAATGTTCTGATATTGAAGATAGCAAAATGTATAGAGGAAGTAACCTGTTCTGTATGTCTAAAGGTACCAAGCCGAAGCTCTGATCACACCTATATAGAAGTCTATAATGATATAAGAATAAATGTACCAACATAAATACTACACAAATCAAGGTTAAGATACCTCAAATTGGAAGTAATAGTAATATTACGATGGTAACAGCTGGAAGAGGTAACTTGCAAAACAGGTTCAGACTATTACTATAAAAGAAAGTACTAAAGAAGCAGGTTAGTTGCACAATTCATTAAAAATAACATTAAGACTAGAAGAGTGCAAACCAGTAGCAGCAGCAGAGACTTGGCTTGAAATATGTGTTACTAGTATCTGAATTGGAAAGTTAGCAGTAGCAGCAAGACCCTGGCTTGAAATACAAACTGTAAGACATTGTTCTGGCAGACCAAAGATGGTAGCTCATAAGGAGCGAATGACCCAGTAGACCAATTTGGAAGTTGTTTAAATAGGTTGTAAGACATGGAGAAAATATGCAGACTATCTAATATAGATGGATATAAAACAAAAATCCAGATTATGTGTAAGTGAGATACAAGATTAGCTTTGGTAGGTTTAAGTCACAGATAAATTAGTTTGAGTCTTATTTCTTAATTAGACATATAATAATAGATAATGTATAATATAAAAAGTTGTACAAACTGTAACAATATATTGAATAAACAGACTTGAGGCATGACTTTACCTTAACTCGAAAAAAAAAAAATTTTATTAATATCATTTGTACCAAATTTTTTCTAAACATAATTACACTTTTTTCAATTTTTTATTAAGTAAATACACTTTGGCTGTCTAAGTAAAATTGTTTCTAATAAAATTTTACATATAGGTAACCCAGTTTTATATTCTCATAGGCATTTACTACTGAGATATAATTAATCTTTCTAATTTTTTTCTGCAAAAACTTAAAAGTTTATTAAATAAATCATAGTTGTTATATAGAACAAACTTGTTCAGCTTATTTTGACTATTATTTTAATATATTATACACTATAAACAGTTTAATATTAACAATTATACAGTAAAATTATTTCAAAACTTTCTTGAAAACTATAATCTACTTTTGCAAAAAAAAAATTCCAATTTTTTGAAGAAATTCTGGTTCTCTAGGATGCCTCAGACCTGCAGATCTAAATTACTAATCAATAATATTAATCTATTTATACAAATCTAACTTTGTTTTATTTATTTTTAAATTTTACCAATTTAGTTTTAATTAAATTACACAACTCTTGTTATATAGTAATTATGTCAATCATTTAGATGTCACACTAGGTGTTATCTTAAACATAACACTTTCTTATTTGGCACATTCCTTATTTATCATACTTCTTAGTTATCACACCTTTATTTGTTATACTCCAATTTTGAAAATTGCTTCAAAAAATGCCTACTTTAACTGACTCTCAGAAACCAGATTTCTATAATATTAACTATTATTCTTCTAAATATAAAGACAGGTACAGAGTTAAACTCCAAGAAAATAAATCTCAAGCATTATATATCCTATCAGTCTTTGCTAAACCTGATATCTGTAATAAGAAAAAACAACATCACTGCTTTAAAGTTTCTCTTCAACCTGCTATTACAACTTGTCTTTGTGTCAAGTTTCATGCAAGCTTCACCTCTAAACACTACAAAATTACTTATCTAACAACAATCGGTCAACCTTCAAATTCAACTCAAACTCAAATTAGAACTACTATTTTAGCACAAAGTTTCAAATGATCAGATGAACTACCTGCCTTCCCAATTTCCAAATTAACAGACCAAACTTAATCTTTATTCTTCTCTTCTGCATGTGTCCTTTTTCTAAATTTTCAAACAAACTCAGCTCTTATAGCCATAATTGCTTACTCTCAACATTATCATATCTGTTTTTTTTGCAAAGTTAAAAATATTCAATATGTCTTTACAGATAACCGACATAATCATGCATTAGACTATACAATAGCATGCATTTTTAAAGGTTTTTTAATTCATCGATCTTGCATACCAAAAATTCAAAATATTGAACTAAAATCTTTCTACTTAACCCTATTAAATTCAGATTACAAAAAAATTGTTATCTTTTATAGACTTAGTACCATGTTAGCAAAAGACAAAATCCAACTTTATAACTTAATCTTTTTTAAAAAATCTAATTCTTAACAATTTACAAAGCAACAAAAAACAAAAATAAAAACAAAAACAAATTATTAGAGATACTTTTAACAACCTTGATTGGTTTAAAGAATATTCAATAACTGACAAAATGAAACATCATATTCACTTCGATAACAAACTAGTCTTACAAATTCTCAACTTTATCAAACCATATCTCATTAATGTATATCTAGGTAAAATCACTGAACAAGCAACTAAAAGCAAACTAGCATCCAAATTTAACTATATGTACTTAGTTAAAACTTTAGCTAGACTCCATTCTAAGTTTTTAACAGACTTTATATATGAAAAAAATCTATCTATAGACAAATTTTTCTTTATTCTATTTAAATTAATTTACTTAACTCTTATCATACTACTTAAGAAATTTACTATTACTTTTTTTTATACATCTTAACTATTCAAAAATTTTTGCTTCATATAGTTCAATCTCACCTTATACTACTTCTAACAGAACTCAAATTGCACTTAATCTAGTCTATTTATATCTTATTCTTTATAACAAATATAAAACCATTAATACAAAAAAATTCAACAAAGATTTTAAACTTCATCTTATTTACTTTAAACTTTACTATAATATTAGTGAAGATAGTATTAACCAACTCTTTTCAAAATACAAAATAATAATAAATTCAATATTAACATTTCTCTTAATATACCTAAACAACATTTTCTTCAAACATTCTAAATCCTTTCTTTTAACAACTATCTAATAGAATTTAAATCATAGTTTGAAAAATTCTTTAATATTTATAAACATCAATTTATCAAAATTAATAAGCAAAAAACCTTCAACTTCATTAAATATCAAATCATCCTTAAACTTTTCAATACATATAAAGCTCTTTTATCTTAGCAATTTATCATCAACTCTATTAACTCATTATATGAACATTCTTAATAATGCTTCAAAACAGCACTTTATTATATTCATACCTGTACTGTCACAAATTGCACTACATTTCCTAAAGATACTAAACATGATGTTAAAAACCTATCTACTTTTTTTTTTAAAGAATCATTCAAACACTTTCCTGCATCTGTTAACTCAGACTCCTCTTCAAGTTTTAAGTCCAAATACCTACATCCAATTCTGAACATCTTTATATTTAAACATAATAATGATTTTCTTGCTATTTTTCCAAAACCTATACTAATTACTTGTCTATGACAACTTGTAGCTAAAGCTGGAAAAAAATTCTTAGAAGAAAACAAACTTAACAAAGCAGAAGATTCTGACTATAGCCATGAAAGTTACTACCTTTATATATATTTTAATGCATATTTAAAAGCAATCACTATTAATGATCAAATTGATAATCTTCATCTTCAACAAGCAATTAATAAAATTGCATCTAAACCAGTTGATATTCATTACTTAGCCAGAGTAATTACCTATATTTACATTCTTAAATCTCTTGATAAACTATCTATTTCATATATTAGAAAAGCTTACAAAGAATGTTTTATTCAAAAGCAAAGAAAACTTTGCTTTCAAAATTCAAAGTACAATTCAAAGCTTCTAAAATTAGCAGTAACTTCTTCAAACCCAAATTCAACCCAACTACTACTAAAAACACAGTTAAAGCATCTGATACAAATAAACCAGAAGAAACAAACCAAACTTCATCAAACTTCTCAACAATTGATGATGATGATATAATTATGTTTGACTCTAATACAAATCAAGAACCTTCTAATATCAACCAAGATACTGAAAATCCTATTTCTGAACCAAATCTAAACCAAAACTCTATTACTTTATTTTTAACAACCTCTTATAGCCCTTTTTAATAATTTCTTTTGTAAAATTTATAAATACAGCTATCACTTCTAAGATAATGATGTTCTTTACATCTAGTAGACCATTCTTAGAAGAGAATAATGTAAGTGAACAGATGGGTAAGTTCATTTATACAGAGAACCAAGATAATAACAGTCAGACCCAATGTTCAGGGCAGGCTATGGCACTCTTCACAGTTGTAAGAACCGAGCTTAAAACAGCAAGTGATCTTACAGAAGATACATAATGCAAATCATTATCAATATTATTAAATTTCTATAATTTGGACATCTGCTATAACAAATTTCTCTAATATCATCATCTTTCTCCATTACATTTTCAATCTACTATAAAAACTTTTTTTTAATACTTACAACAAATAAATTCTACTCAATTACTAAATACTTCTATAATAATACTAAAAATAGACAAAACTGAAGCCTACATTTATCTACCATATGAGCTTACTATTTTGCCAAACTATTATATTTTTTTTACTACTGATTTTCTCAATATACCTCTTAAATTCTAATCTAATTCTCAAACTACTAACTCCAATACTAAATTTAAATCACAAAGCAAATACAACACTTCTATATACTTTAAAGCTATAAATACAAACAATATACTCTTTTCTAAATACACAATTACATCTCAGGTCTCTAACTCAATAGATGGAGATTTATAATTTACTTCTTTTATTAAACCTCTTGAGCTATCAATTAGTACTCACAATGTTCAAGACTACAATGAAGACCTTAAATAGCAAATATGAGAGAACTTCTGTCTAACAAATAATTTTAATATAGTTAGTATTATTGAAACTAAAATAGCTAGTACAAATGCAATAATAAAGCAACAAAAATCCAAACACTTTACATACTACTGGTCATGCAGCAATGTCCTAAAAGCCAGTACTGCAATTATGATCAATAACTGGCTCAAACTACATGTTCACAAAATACACAATCTCTCTAGTTATGCTATTGCTATTGATCTTTTTTTTAAACATGATTTCAAAATTCTATATTATATCAGTATATTTGCCTTGTAATGATATCCAACTTAGATTAACTGTTTAAAATACTGTTATTTTATGGCTTCAACAAGCCACAAGTTTAAACTTATAACCTATTATTCTGGGAGACTTCAATACTCCTGATGATAGCTTACATTTTTCCTCTATCAAATACAAACTATTGCACTTTCTCCAATATAACAACATGTATAACCTAGCTGCTCATACTCAATTATTAACTAATACTTGGCAAAGTAGCTGATTTCAAAATCGAATTAACTACATTTGGGCAAACCACTTAATTATTTGCTATCTCACCTTATACAATACTAACAACTCTAAAACTAGCACAAATAGTGATTACAAAATTTTAATTTCCTCTTGGTCATTTCCTTATACTTATTCTGACAAATAACATTCTGCAACTAAAACTCGAAAAGGAACATTCTTTTACAAAAAAATGAATAAAGAACTTTGGCAATTATATACTGATCAAGTGGCTACTAATCTTAGCTTTAATCATACACCTACAACTGTTAATACAACAGAATTCTTAAAAACAACATGGTACAAAATTTAGACTAGTATCATCTCAGCTGCTTTTAAACATATTCCTAACAAAAAAGTTATAATATGCAATTTTCAACATATATATTCTGCCAAAACTTCTTTTTTATATTATAGTCTTAAAAAGCTAGAAAATATAATTCAACAAATTAAAGCCTCATTATGAAACTAAATATCTATATTTCTTTCTTACCAACCAGATATAACCTACTAACTGACTGAATCTTAAATGCTAATGATAAATAGAAAGCACTTTATCATGCACATAATATTGAAAATATCAAAATAATTAGACAACAAATTAATGAAAATATAGCTAAAAGATGTGATAAACTTTAGTTCCAACCAAAATCAATGATTAATAGTATATTAAACTGTTACAAAGATTTTGTAAAGTTTGACAACATCAAAACAGATCATGATGTTGTTACAGAAGTACAGGAAATCAAAACACATATTCAACAATACTTCAATTAATAGACAGTATATAGACAAATTAATTACTAAATTTACAACTCCTTCTGGTATAATGAATATTAATCTAAAACAAACATTCATTCAGAATGGTATCAAGAAGTATTAGCAGAATTCTCTGAAGAAGAAATTTCTACTACACTTACAAAATTTCAAATAATAAAGCTTGTGGCCCTTCAGATATAAGTTATGAAATGCTTAAAAATGCAGATTTATCATTTTTTCAAGCTATAACTGCTCTATTTAACAGATGCATTTCAACCAACAGTATACCCAAACAATAAAAAGAAGAAAAAATCTTTCCTATTTCCAAAATACCTATCTTTGATAGAAGTTTAACTAATATCAGACCTATTAGTCTTTTAGAATATATTAAAAAACTATACACCAAACTTCTTACCAACTGCTTAAACACTATTTTTACTTTACATTCAATACTATCTTTTTATAACTATATTACTCTTCCTGGTAACAGTACAGCAATACCAATTCATATACTTAACAATATAATCAAAGAAGCTTCTTGCAATTCCAAAAAACTTTGGCATATATCTTAGAATATGAGCAAAGCCTATGATTCAGTAAACTTTGATCTCTTTTGCAAATCTCTAATATGAATCAACATGCTATCTAAATTAGTAGAAGTTCTTACTAATTTGCTTGATAACTACCACAACTGAGTTATAACTTATTTTGAACTCACAGACTTATATTCTGTCAAAAATAGAATTGATTAAGAAGAAACAATTATATCATTATTTTGGCATATTTACTATAACTCTCTTATTCACAAAATCACATCTCAATTTACAGGATATACTCTTTTAACATCATGGAAACCAGTCTATAACCTTCTTGATACTAACATCTTCAAGTATCTACCTCAGTTCTTGCTCATATAGATGACACATTATGGATTGCCTAATCCAAAAATAAGTTAGAACAAATTACTTAAATAGCAGCATCCTTCTACCAAATAGCCAACCTTCAGATTAATCCTATCAAGTCAATATTTGCCACAAATACCAAACCTACTTCTATTACCTTCTTTAACTCTACTATCAACTTTATTTCTAATAACCAACCTTTCAAATACTTAGGTTGTTGGTTTACACTTAACAACAAACAAACCTATACAATCAAATTAATTCAAGAAAAAGCTTTTCAACTAATTATTACTATAAATACAAAAAACATTATAAACAAACAAATTACTTATATTATTAATACAGTTATTATCTCAACATTAGAATACAGAATATATAATATTATTCTTTCTAAAACTATATATAATCACATACTAGCCAAATACCTTATAGTTGCTAAACACAAATCTTACCTTGTCTGATCAATCTCTAATAGTACAATGCTTTACTCCTATCTATACAATATACATAATATTTGGGATATACAATTACAACACCATATTACTACCTTCCTTCAACAAATTAATAATTCCTATTTACTAGATATTTCTACATGTATTAGATTACAACAGCTTCAAAACAACCTTTAGTCTACTATAAACATTTTTGAACATCCTCAATCTAATGTTAATGGTCAAGATAAATATATCTTTAATTTTAAAATTATCTAACTATTTCTACAAATTGCTGTTTCTATCAGAGCTAATAGTAATATATCATGGCCAAACACTATCCATTATCAGCTTCAATCTCTTGAACTTATTCTTCAACATTACCCTAAATATACAATCTTTAAAAAACAACTTAGATGACTAAATATACTTTATTTTGAACAACTTTACACTTCAAACAATACTACACTTCTTGAATGGCTACACTTATTATCAAGAATTCTTTATTTGCCTAAAGGCAGAAAACTGATCTGGTTTACTAAACTTGACAATTCTATTATAGAAAATCATTATCATCATTCTCTTAAACCTCAATATCAACAACAAGGAACTAACCTCTTTGTATATAATACATACAATATTTCCAAAAAACATAAACTTTGGCTAATTATTTTTAATAATGTGAAAATTATTATAGGCAAAATCTGTAAACATCTTACAGATTCTAATGAAATATTAATTATACATTGGCAATTAGATATTAATATAAATAATATTGATTACTATTCACTTCAACAGATTAATCTTGTTCCTTGTCCAGGCTGTCAACTTAACTTATAACAAATAACCACATCATGTATTATTAATACTTTACCTATTACATCTGCTCAATTTTTTGGTAGAATTATTTCAAACTCAGTTAAAATAAATGCAACCTATTTAGACCTTCTTAGCTTTGCTGCAATTAAATGGCCTTTGCCAAATTCTTTATCACTATCATTGTCTTTTATTCCTATCTCTAACTTTATCTCATTTGCAATTTTTAAAACAAGTAAAGCAACCAACCAACTTAACCAAATATCTTCTAATAACCTACTATACAACTCATTTAATTTTTATATTGATAGTTTAGTAATTGGTATAAGTACAAATAACTGTACTATGGGTATTAGCTAGGTTTAAGTAGATTCTAATGACCAAGTTATTCACAAATTTACTACCAAAGTTCACCTTTGGTTATCATTTTACAAGACTGAACTTTTCTCTATTCTGTCTGTCATTTCAACTATCTCTTGAAATTCTACAATTAATGTCTATACAGATTTCTAATCTATAATATCAAAATTTATTCAACTTAATCAATCATCTCTAAATCCTAATAAACTCTTTAAATTTAACTTCTGGCCATTATGGCATACCTTACTAAATTTTATTAAATTATACAAACTAAATATCATCTTTCATAAAGTTCAAGCTTATTCAGACAATACTCTTAACAACTTAGCAGACTCATTTGCTAAGCAATATACAAATAAACCCTCATTACATTTTAATTATATAAATCTTCACAACTCATATCATTTATTATTCTTTAAAACAAAAAAATTTTCTGTTGAACTTTCTACCAGATACTTTATTAAAAGTATCTATAAAGTTTACAATCTTGCACTATGGTTATCACAAAAATAAAATGATAAATGGACTCTATTAGCCCACCATATTGACTGGAATTCAACCTGGCTATACTTTAATCATAATCAAAAATCTACTCACAATATTACTAATTTTAAACTTAACCAATCCAAATTATTTAAAATTAAAATATTTCTTAATGAACTACTTACTCAATACCTCTATCATAAAATCTATCCTCTAATCTTTTATGATGCCAATTGCTTTTACTGCAATTCAATTATGTTACTGTTACATTGGTGTAATTGTGTCAATGCTCTTTTGCTTGATAGCATTATTTCTAATGCAAAAACTTACTGTGTAAATTCAGCCAATTTAGACTTTTCTAACAACAGAACTAAAGAACTTATTTAAAAAATTAAAAACCATCTAGCTTTTCAAAAAACACCTCTTTTTTCATCCTTACACTATCTAAAAATTACTCTTAAAGGTCTTATTCCTCTATCTCTAATTAAAACTATTTAGGATCTAGAAGTTTCATACAAACTAGTATCAACAATCACAATTAATATTCTGCTTAAAATTAACAAACAAATCTATGAACAATTATAGAAACCCTACTATATTAATTTTTTAAATTAGAAAAAACAACAATAAATAACATATACATATATTAAGCAACAAACATCATCCTTTCATAGTAGAAATAATACATATACTTATCAAAATTTTATATATTTTTGTTTCTGTAGTCAATCTAACCAACTTCATTTATATACTAAAACCTGTCTACTTGTTGGATATGCCTTTAGAAAAATTAATACTTGGGCCACTTTATGGGTTAAGTATCACACAACCTCTAATTTTTATTTTAATTATAAATAATATTATCTAAGTAAGTTTTTGACCACTCTAGTAGGTTTAGACTACAGATAAATTAGATTTATTTAATTGTTTGAGCTTTTATTCTTGCATGTAATTTTTCTTTTATTTGTACTAGTACAAATAGTAGAAATATATATATTGCACATATGGTACTATTTTATAAATTACTTAATAAAGTTACAAGCAAGACTTCACCTTAAAAAAAAAAAAAAAAAAAAAAAAAAAAATTTTTAATATATTTTATTTTTAAATAATATTAGTATAATAAAAGTCTTTTTTAATTTATTTTTTTTTATTATTATTTAATTTCATATTTTTTATTTTACTAATTTAATAGAAATCAAGACATTAACATGAAATAGGAGGCATTTTTTGTCTTTTAATTTTATTTTTTTTATTCTTACAGATTGTCAAATAATAGAAGCATTAGCATGCAATAGAAGTATATTTTATTTTTAAATTTTTTATTTTTATTTATTTATTTTTTTTTAATATTTAATTTTATATTTATTTTTATGAATTAGCAGATAATAAAGACATTAATATGCAATAAGTTTATATTTATTTTTATGAATCAACAAGCAATAAAGACATTAAAGTATTTTTTAATTTTATTTTCATAAATCAGCAAGTATTAGTATGCAATAAGAGTATTTTTTAATATAATTTTATATTTATTTTTACAAATTAGAAGATAATAAAGAATCAGCATGCAATAAAAATATTTTATATTTATTTTTATAAATTAGCTAGTAATGAAAATTTTAAAAGTATTTTTTAATATTATTTAATATTTATTTTTATAAATTAATAAACAAAAATTATAAACTTAAATAGAAATTTTAGGTAATAGACTGATTACTAAAGATCAATAATTTCTCTTTTTTGATCATTTGTATTTGGAGTTGAGAGTAATTTAGAAGAAACAAAATTAATCTATTTAAGAGTTCTTTTTTTTCAAAAACAGTGCCAAAACAGGGATATCTTCTTTTATTCCTAAGAAATGTAGTACTTCTACTATCAAAGTTTACAAATACAAGAAAATCAAGTTTACTAATTACTCCAATATAAAAAAACTTAATATATATAACAAAAAAAGACTCTTACTTTAAAGAGAATATTATAACAACAAGCAGTTATTCTATAGCTTCTATAGTTTTTGCACAACAGAACACTAATGACAACAGTATACTTAGCTAGGATAAACAAGTTTTGCTAAAAAATACAAAAAGTTTCTCTAAAAGAAAAGTAAATCAAAACAATGAATTAGTTATATCTATAGATAAAACATATAACAAAGAATCCAACAACAAAAAAAACTTAGTACTAACAACAATAATATGTGTAAACCCATATGAGGTTCTATTAACTAACTCAAGCTTAACCAAAGTAAACAAAAGCAAAAAAACCTTAAACAAGTTTAGAACAAGCCTTTTTGCTAAAGTTAAATAAGGACAGACAACTTTTTCTTCCTTTTCATTAAGAAATAATATAAAATTAAGAAATAATAATGCTCTTATTCTAGATATTCAATATCTAATAGACTCATTAAATGAAATTATGTTTTTACTTCATAAAACCATAGGATACATATTAATAAATATGCACATACTTATTTAGAATTAGTATTTTCAAACAAGAAAAAACTGAAGTATTATGTTTCTAAAAGAATACAAATCTTTAACAGAACATATTATATTTATATTTCTTTTGATGCAAGAAGATTCTTTCTCTTAATTAAGATTAGAAATGTTTCATTGAAAGATAAAGACCTTATCTCAAAAGAAATTAGAGAAGCTTTGATAATATAAACAAAATTGCCTTAATTAAGTCTTTCTTAATCAAAGTACATTATATTTAACTGATCAATAGATTATTATATTTGAAACTACTAATGATTCAAGACTAGAAGAAAGAATTTCATAATTTTATATTCTTATAAATAACAAATTATTACAGAATAGCAATTAGCTTCAAAACTTTGCTTCTTTTGTAATGAAAAAGAACATCTTAAAAAAGAATGCTCTTAGTATTTACAAGTAGTGAAACTTCAATTACAATATAAAGAGTTTAATGCAAACAAAAAAAAAACAGAATTACTTCTTTTGAAAAAGAAAAGTGAAGCCTTGAAATACAAAAACAAAATGCTTTTACAAAAGACTTAAACATGAATATGAATTAAGCTAAAGAAACTTTTTTAACTAATTCTGAAAAAGTTAAAAAAGAGATTATAAAAAACTCAGCAACAATAGAAGAAGATTTGAAAGTTACTCATATTGAAGCTTTTAGTAAAGTTAATAAAAAAAACTTTCTTATCAACAATGCACCAAGAACTACTATCACAGAAACAGAAAATTCTCAAGCTCTAAATTCTTTTTTGGTACTAATTGCAAATGATATCAATTTGCAATTTTGTTTTGACAATATCAAGAAGGAATTTACAATTGTTTTATATAAAAAGAAAAAAGATAAGAAAACTTCTACAAAACTAAAGGCTAAGCTAATTAAAAAGGCTCATATAAAATTCTTATAATAGAGTATAGAACTCTTAGATCTAAATTTGTATTACTATTTAATTTTTATAACTAATCATATCAAATTCAAAATAGCAACCCTTAACATAAAAGGATTAAACAACTAACAAAAACAATAGAACACTTTAACTCTTCTAAACTTATACAAACTAAACCTAATTATGCTACAAGAAACAAACCTAAATAAAAAAGCACACAAGACTTTCTTAAAAACTAATAGATGTTTGACTTGATTTGAACAAACAAAACAGCTATACTTGCAGGCAACAAAGACATAATCTTTAAGAACATAGAACTGAATCTAAACAATAGAATAATTACTATCAATTTTAAGTACAAAAAGCTTATATTTCAAACTTCCAATATATATGCTTTATTCAGTTCAGAAAACAGAAACTTTTTTTTGAAAAATAGTTTTTACAAATTAAAAAAATGTTATTAATATTATTAAAGATAACTTCAATAATAACCTATATTCAGAAAGAGATAAGATTAGTGAAGCAGCTCTATAATATGACAACACAAAAGCATAACTTCAAGATCTTACTAAAAATTTTTTAAATTCTTTAACTTTGCAAAAACAAAAATATTCTATATATTTTTTTAAAAAACCTAAGGCAACTAACTGCACTATAGCCATATATCTGGATTATATTTTTGTTAATAAAAATAATGCTCACTTAATTTCAAAAGTTAACACAAAATTTAAAAACTCAGATTATCTGCTAGTTGAGTGCACTCTGAGCTTTAATTCTAAAAAAAAAGAATTTGCTCTTTGGAGGTTTGATAAAAACTGCTTTAAAAATAAAAGATTAAAAAAAGAAATACCAAATAAAATCTCAGATTTAGAAAATGCAGAGAATTGGGATTTTCACAAAGTATATATACAATCTATTATTAGAGCCTTTAGAAAACCTAGAGTGACAGAAAACAAAATTACAAAACTAAACAAAACCATTATTCAACTAAAAGAAAAACTAACACATAATCCTGAAAACAACTATTTATATTCACAAATCAATATATTAAACTCAAACCTCCAAAAAGAGCTATTTCAGTTTGCTAAAAAATGGCAACTTATTTTAAAATTCAATGGATTAAACAAGATGAAAAATCTACAAAATACTTTTTTGACAGATATAAAACAAAAAAAGTATGCTTAGTTTTAAAAAATATTAAAGATTCTGAAGCCTTACAACAAACAAAAGAAAATACTCTTTGCTTTATAAAAAATAAATATGCAAAAATTTACAAAAAAGAGAAAATAGATATTACCTTAGCAAAAAAAATTACAAAAAACTTGTTACAAGTTTCCTTTGCACATAACTTAACTCTTATACAAGAAATTACACAAAAAGAAATAAGCAACATTATTAGAAATTTTCTAAACAATAAGGCTCCTGATACAGATGGACTAACATATGAGTTTTATAAACTTACTAAAAAAGTAATAACACCAATTCTTTATGATGTTTTCAATAATGCTCTTAATTCAGAAGTCATGCCAACTTCTTAATATAAAAGTTAATCTTACTAATATCCAAAAAATCAGAAAATCTCAAAGATATAATAACTGAAGACCAATATTTCTAGTAAATAGTAATACAAAATTTTTATAAAAATTTTGGCTAATTGCCTTAACCTTATATATAAAAAGATAGCATCTCATTAGCAACATGGATTCTTCAAAAACAGATCTATTACCAATGTAATTCTTAACATTATTACTACTTTGAGAAACCAAATAGGCCCTTTTAAACAATATTAATTACTTCTTATTAACTAACAAAAAGTATTTAATTATATTAATTATAATTTTTTAAAACTTATATTGAAAAATATGAACTTTGACCACAAATTTATAAGCCTAATACATAACCTTTTCTTCAATTAAAAGGCTCATATTATAGATGCTAAGGCTATCTCTAAACTACTTAGAGTAGAAAGAGGTATTAAACAAGAAGACACACTTTTTTTACTTCTTTATATACTAGTTTTTGAGCCTCTTATAAGAAATTTAGAAAGACATTTACAGTATATAAAACTAGAAAATCAGTTCTTTAAGACTTCTGCTTATGCAGATGATTTAACAATAGGAATTAGATTATCTAAGACTGAAACAAAATTATAGTAACACTAAGTCTATATAAGGCAACTTCAAATGCAAAAATTAACAAAACTAAAACTAAACTAGTTCCTTCTACAGCTATAGCTCAATGAATTGAACTTGCTAATGAAAATTTATTTGTCAAATTAGAAGAACAAGAAATTATTACTATTTTGGACTATAATATTCTTACTAATGGCCAACCAAAGAAAGATCTCTGGGCCATCACTATTAACAAGCTAAAAAGCTTTTTTAACAAGCTTCTAAACAGAAATCTTTTCTTTAAAGTGAAAATTTTAATTGCAAAATTACTTATCTTATCTAAAGTCTAGTACTCAGCATATCTGCTACCTTTAAACAAAAAGCAAATAGCAGAAATAAACAAAATTATAACTCTCTGAATTAAGAACACATCATAGATGCTTTTCAGATATTCTATCTTTTAGCAATTGACAAAATTTGCAAATTTTCAAGCTCCAGTAATTAAAGACTGCTAGATGCTTGCCTAATCATAGTTTGAATAAGACTCTTTATATCAAACTCTATATAGACTATATATAAAAGAAATAAAATATAGTTAATACTAAGTGATAAAGAATTGGAAGTCTAAAGAGTTGGTTAGTTCTGAGTTGCGGCTAGTAGAAGATGATGGAGAAAAAATCAGAAAGATGGGTACCAGAGTTTGAATAAACTTTACAAGGATAATAGTAGTTTAAGGAGTAACCTTGACTGCAAATGTTGGCTCTGGTCATAGCGTCAAACCAGGTTAGCAGTAAAAGAGAATATGGCTTGCTCTGGTAGGTTTGCCTCAAAGATAAAAATAGTCTAAAGATTATAGTTCTATGGTTAATAACAAATAGATCCATGTTTGTGACCTAATGAAATTAATACTAGGGTTAGATCAGAGGGTTTAAATAGAACATATAAGCAGGGATGTTAGGTACGGCAACTGGTGAGGAACCCTCGGGTGGACTCTTTAAATAGGTAATATAGAAATATTACATGTGTAACTAGCTGTATACTCATCTAATAGTTCATTATAGATATGTCTATATAAACATATACCCACTATAAGTATTAATAAAAAGCTCGGACCAAAGAGGTCACCTTAATACTAAAAAAAAAAAAAAATACTAAGTGATAAAAGAAACATCTCTCTTACTCAAACACTAAAGTCTGGTAATACAAGTATAAAAGCCTAGCCTTCAGAATAGAAACTTTATTTAAAGATCTGGATAAGAATTAAAGACAAGATTTCTCATACTTCTAACTGGTCTAGGAATAGTAGTAGAATTAAAATTAAGAAAATTAAAGAAGATAAACTCTTAAAAGAATTGTTTTTTTTATTAGCTATCTCAAAATCTTCTTTATAGATGTCACAGCACATCTGGCTTTCTTTGAAGTCTGTTTGCAATAAGAAAAATGATATTTTTTGGCATTTTTTCTATAGAGCACTTCTGCTAAACTATCATTTAAGACACATTGGATTATCAGAGAAAGAGAAATATACTTGGTGTTCAGATAAAATACAAACTATAGAACACTTTGCTTTAAAATACTTTCGAAGTATAATAATCTAAAAAAAGCATATAGTTTTCTTAATGTTAATGAAGAAATACTTATACCATTCTCACTAGATAATATCTTTCAAGCTTTTAATAATACTTGTTTTTAAGCTTTAACAGCTTTGACCTGGTTACACATTATTGCAATTTATAAGATTTGGTGTCAATACATCTTTGTAAAATGGTGACATTTAGACACATTTCTTAATTCTCTAAACTTTCTTACTATAAATCGCATTTCAAAAAAAATACAAATTCTAAAAAATAATCTTTTAAGTACTAGATCTAAATTTTTTAAACTAATATGTAAATATCTAAAAAGTAACTAAGTTACTTATAATATCTTAATAAATGAGCACTATCTGTGCCTCTAGTTGTAGTAACAACAAAGATATCCAAAAAAAAAAATTTTAGATAATAAAGGCATTAGCATGCAGCAGGAGTATTTTTTTAATATAATTTTTTTTAATTATTTTTTTATTTTTATTTTTTTAATCTTTGATTACTATTTAACAGAAAACAAATTAGTATATGCATTTTTGTTAAAATATTTATTAAAAAAAGCAATAAAAAATATTATAGTAAAAAATTTTATTTTTTATTAATTTATTATTTTTAGTACAGTTAGATCTTTGTAAATACATTTTCTATAATGCAGTTTCAATTATTTTTTTTACTATAGTTCTAAAAGCACATTTATAAGGTTTAATTATATTAGTTTATATATATTAAGCTATAGAATTTTATGCAATTAATGCTATATAATATTAATTTTAATAATTTATATTTATTATTTATAATTATTTCAAATAAATAAAATTTAATAATGCAAGTTTTTATTAAATAATAATCTATTTAATTAATAAAAATTATTCATTTATTTATTTAATAACAATACTAATATGAGAGGATAGCGATCCTAGTGTAGTGATTGAGTTGTCATCCTCTAAGTGGCAGGTCTAAGGTTCAAATCCCACCTACGACGAAATTTGGAAATTATATCTGTGTTATGGTAACTGTCTTCTGTCGATCGGTTGGCATCATATGGCTGTTACTCAGGTACACCAGGCCGGGTCCTCCTGGCTTTGGGAGCTCAAGGCGTTTATGCGAAGTGTAATGTTACACATACATAAAGGAATGTTACTGGTGTTGCATAAGACTTCGGTACAAACCCACGATAAGTCCACCGGGCATAGAAGACTAAGGAACC